>PVIJ01002247.1:152366-166837 GCA_004024925.1 Scalopus aquaticus | reverse complement strand
GTGTCCTCCCTCAGCTCACACACACCCCGTTCCTCCCTCAGCTCACACACCCCGTGTCCTCCCTCAGCTCACACACACCCGGTCCTCCCTCACCACACACAGTGTCCATCCTCCGCACACACACCTTGCTCAGGTGTCTGGAGCAGCAGCAGCTCTTTAGCTTTTAGCAGAAGTGATGGCAACACCCATTGGGAAGGCTGCCAAGCTTCTGGGTAGTAGGTGTGAGAGGAGTCCTGGCTAGACAGGCAGGCACCCTCTGCCTTTGAGCTGAGGCCCTGCCCAAACCCTGAAGCATCCCCAGGGAGCGTCTTCAACATTGTGGTGTGGGGTGTTCACAGACACAAGGAACTACAAAAAGGATGCAGGCATCACGGCAGTCTATCCAGGAGCACCACAATATGGGCACAGAACTACGGAAAACTCTGCTTCTGACTTTCTCATTATGAAGATAAAACGCTCAGTTTCTGGAAGGCATACTTCAAAATTAACTCAAGTGATACCGAGCTAGCCAATAATTGTGTAGATATACATACTCAAAATGTCAAAGTCCTATGCCCCCAAAAGGCTAAAGAAAGGAGTAACAGGGATGTTTTAAATATATTCCTATTAGGTCTTAAAAGGGAATGAATAATACACTTATTTTTCAATTGTTACCATATTGAGACGTTATAAACACCATAAAGATAGCATATTTAAAAAAGTAATAGATTTGAAACTCTAAAGAATAAACCGGCTAGTTTATTGAAACTTGTAAGAAAGAGGATAGTTAGATTCATATTCCTAATCTGGCTAAGGAGAGACTACAAGGGGAAAGAAAAGAATGAATATTTAGAGACTATCACCTATGAAACAGACATCAGAAAATTTTACCTGCATTGACATGACGAAGGAGGCTTATAGTCAGGAAGAAAGAAACATAGCTGACATGGATAAAATTCAAGCTAAATAGGCAACACTTTTCCTGAGAGAAGACTGAACAGTGAGGGAAAGCCCTCTCAGGCTGTAGAGCCAAAATGGCACCCCAGCCTTGGCCCCACCTTGCTCTAGAAAGTGTTCTGGAAGAAATGGAGAAGTGTATTTGCTTGGGTTTCTTTAAAAATATATATCCCAGGGGTCTCCCTGGTGGTGCGGAGGTTAAAGTCTTAGCGCTATCAAGCTACCGCCAGCCACTGCAGCTTGAGTTTGACTCCTGGCCAGGGAGCTTCCCACAGGGCGCAGCAGACCTCTCCTGCCTCCCCGCTGCTCCCCTCAGCAGTGGATTTCAGTAGATCTGCCTATTCTGCTCCCCACTCTGTCTCTGGTGAATCCTCTTACCCCCCGTATGTCTGGCCTATACCCCAGTTCTGGTATGCATAAATAAAAATTACATCTCTCTTTTTTTTTCTCAAAAGAATATATATCCCAGGACAACCGTTGTTCTTCTAAGAAAAAACATCTAGCTTTTCTTGATCCTCAAAAACAACCCAAATCTAAGTAAACCTCGACCCAGTGCACTACGCATCACAGTGGACAGCCCAGGGCAGGGCTCACCTCCACTCACCACACTGACACGTGACATTCTCATGCCACTATCAGAGAGAAGCCTGTCACCCTGAGCCTGCATGGCTACGGGTTCCTAGGACTCAGGCTCACAGAAAATTCCAGAAAGAAACTTTGGTAAAGGAGTGATTCTTCTTCAAACTTTTTTTTGCCTTCGTACTAAACCAGGGAGACCCTTCTACTGCTTAACCATCTTCATCACCCCAGACTCCAGAATGCGGACGACGGAGGGAGACTTCAGGACTCTGAGGACCCCACATCTGATTCTGAGGACAGGGCTGGGAAGCCTCCCAGCCCTGAAGTGCCCATGTGGCTACACACGGGTGGAGACAGAGCTTTCTCCTGTGCCTCTCTCTTTTTTGTTTAAAAATCAGATAATATTTTCAAGTGTTTGTTTCTGGGCATCTCTTGTGAGGGAGGTCGAGAACGTGTTAACCAAGGGACAGGCTGTTGTCGTGCTGAGGTCAGGGCACAGTGAGGGGGTGTCCTCACCCAGAGGCCTGGCGAGGGCACTCTGTTAGGAAGCCGTTCTGTTACCAGATCTTGAGAAAAGTGGACTGAGCCGCACTGCCACCCGACAGGCCATCGCAGGGCCAAGACGCCCACCTGAGAAGCAGTTCTGAGGCTTTTCTTGGAGATGCTTGTCAAGGAGCCAAGTGTTGTTTAAAGGTGGGAGAGAGACACTCAGCGGTGGGGGGTGGGGGTGGGGGGAGGGGAGGATAAGGGCACAAAATGGAAGAGAGGAGAATACAGGGGACCATGGAGATGGATCACGGGTGAATTGGTGGTGGGCTGCCCAAGGGGAATACAAAATGTAAAAGACATAAATAACAATTAAAAAAAAATGTCCACAGGAAAGAGAGAAAGCACCTGAGGAAACACGCCTGAAAGGCCTTTCGGAGACCCACTGCCCCCTAGTGCGCTGCCAGCCCAGTGTGGTGGTCGGCGCAGCCGAGCCCAAGCAAGGAGTGCAGATGCAGGCTGCACCCCAGGAGACTCGGGGTTCACAGCAGTGGCTTTGGTGCTGCCTCCTGAGGGTGTCTGGGCCCTCAACGGGGGCGGGGGCGGCCCTGCCTCTGAGTTCAGGGGGCAGCCTTGCCACGGCGCATCCCAGCGTGTTTCCAGCTGACACTCTGGGCTTTCGCTTACAAAACTTGGCTGCGCCTGGCCGCTGGGAGCAAGGCCCCTGTCCCAGGCCCCGCTCCAGCATCTACTAGGGCCAGTGCTCCTGGACTCTGGCCGGAGAGTGGACTGTCTGCGGGGCCGGCTGCGAGCGGGACCTGCAGGGGTGTGTGAGGACGTCCCTTGATCCGGAGACGCTCACCTTCGGTCGTAGCTGGCCCCGTAGGGAAACTGCTGCCGCTGCCCCATGCCCAGACTGGACATGGGTCCGGAGGGACTTTGGTTGTACATGTCCTGCATTCCGCTGGCGGGCATCTGTCCTTGCGTCATGAAGGGCTCGCTGCTTCCAGGCACTGCGATGTTCAACACAGAAGATACCAGATCAGGCATTTTCAAAAGTCAAAGCCCAAACAGCTTTTCCCGGGGATCTCTGTTGAGCCTTAAGAAGACCCCAAACAGCACCAATGCCCCTCCCTGCTGCCGAGTGGCGGGGAGTAGGGGTGGCAGGAGGGGCGGCAGCCTCCAGGCGGTGGACAAGGTGGGGGCCTCAGTCCCGAATTTGAAGGGACCGAATTCTGTCCACGGCCTGGACAAGCTGAGAAGAGCCCGAGCCCCTGGGGAGACCGAGTCCCGCCCGACACCTCGATTTTTGTTGTGTGAGACCTGAGCTGAGCCCACAGGGGCGGCGGCGGCAGTTCACACAGTAACGCAGAAAACACACACGGGCCCAGGTCCACGCATCCAGGGCAAGGCCCGCTCCGAGGCCAGTGCCTTCTCCGTGAGACGGAGGGGTCGGAGGCAGAGAGGAAATACTCCCAGAAAGCCAGCTCCCTTTGCTTACAGGAAAGACAACTCGAAAACCTTCACACACACCCATCCACTGACTCACCCTAAAAGCAGGATAAGAAAATTACTAGGGAGTTAAGAATAGCTCGAGAAGGGATGAGAGACAATCATTTCTCACGGGGGGGGGGGGGGGGGAGTGCCAATTAGGTCAAATATGCAAATGAGCTTCAGCTCAGAGCCTGAAGGGAAATTGGGTCAAATCCAGAAACTAGTCCGCAGGTGAATTAAGTGCCTTAATGCAAATTTTAATTGATATACAGTACTACTACCTTTCTTTAGCCTACCATGGTTACTTTATGTTCCAGGGGGCAAAAGCTGAGCAAAACTTTGTGAGCTGAGAAGATGCCGGCTGGCAGAGGTGCGAACGGTGAGCCCGGGGAGGCAGAACGCATCTGACTTGGCAGTGTGCTCGCACCTTATCTTATTTGATCTCGCATCAGCCTGCAGTCGAACCAGTTTTGATGTTACTTTCCATTTTACAGATGGGCAAACAGGCGGAAAGTGGCATTATTTAAGTTAAATACCCTGATTCCTTAATATACAAAGAGTTCTTAAAAAATCAGTAAGAAAAAAGACCAGCAAATTAAAAGCGGGTGAAAACATAATATGGACATTCTCAGAAGAGGGAAAAGAAATGGCCAGTCGAGACATGAAAAGATGCACGACCTCACTGATAATTAAAAATCCAGATGGCCTCGATTCGAGGCTCCCCCTTCAGTGCGGGGGTGAGACCCTAAGCACACGCGCTTACACGCGTGTTACGGGCATTAAACTGGGAAGAGTCGTGCCTGCCATGGTAGCTAGGGTTTGTGGGCCCCCAAGGAAACACACCTGGGGAGGGAGTCCGGCCTGCGAGTCCCTCCCACAGTGAGGCTGGGCGCTGCTGGGTGCTGGGTGCCTGGCCATGAGCCCAGCCGACGGGGCTCTCAGCACTGGCCCTTGGGGCTGGCCCTCACGCAGGGCTGTCTCTGGGACCCCAGCACACGCGGAGGTGCCCGGGGAGCTCCACGGCCAGGCCACCCAGGGACCGCTCCAGTGGGTTCCTGCGGCCCTCCCGATGCCCCAGGCACACCCAGGGCCAGAGGAGGGCAGCAACTCAGGGCCCAGGGAACACGCAGGTGGCCAAGAGCTCCCCGCCCAGAGCGGAATCGGCTGTGACAAAGTGCTGCTGTTTCAACATGCTAAGTTTTGGGGACTTGTTACACAGTAGAGGAGACGCAGCCCACCAGCCAAAAACCTCCGATCTTTTGATTCCACGATTCTGCTTCTAGAAATCTATTTTACACACCTCCCCCCTTGCAAGGGTGAAGAAATGACTGTATCTCCATCATCACTGTGTTCACAGCACAGTGCTACCAGGAGCACAGACGAGAGTGAGTAGGACAATGAGTACAGGTGTTAACAATCGAAATCCACGGTCACGTTAAATATATAAAAACTTATTGTTCATGGAGAGTCAGTCAGTCAGTCAGTCAACAATCAACCCCTTAGCCAGTGATGAAATGAGGCGGCGGGAAAGGCAGGCAGGGGTGGGCCAAGGCTCCTCGGGGCTAACTGGCAGAAACCACGGGATGGAAACCTTCAGAAGACCGGGGCAGAGCACTTGTTTTGTGTGGATTTTCTGTTTATCTGCTTTAACTTGCTACCCACCATACCAGTATTGAAAGGTAGTGGGTGAGCTGAGAATTACTGGGGAAGTGTGAGAGTCACTTACATTCTACCTGGCTAATGAAAACACCTCACACACCTAGTGCCTAGCAAGGTAATACAGTCATTTGTGTGCCCCCCCCCCATTTAATTTTATAATAAGAAAAAAATGTAGGTTTAAGGAAACAGAAGGAACATGGGTTTTGGGCCGTGTCAGAGCGCGTACAGGTAGGGTGCTGGAATGGCACCCAAAAACTCTTGAAGTCAGACCCCCAAATCGACTAATTACTTTTCCATGATACTGTCTTATTTTCAGAATATAAAAATGTAATTCAACCATCAACAGCACTAAAAAAATGTCCTTTCTAGCGTTTCGTACCAGGCAGACAAATAGCTACCTTCAACATTCACAAAGCTTTTAAATTTTTGAGTTTATGGCTCTATCGCCTGTTCTGCAAAATCTTAACTTGGAATAAGCAGTTCTGAAACCTCTGAAAGGGAAAATTATAGATCATCTCACCTTATGGAACATATGTGGAAATTTAATGTATATGAAACATGTGAAATAAAATCCCATTTGCTCAGTAAATGGCATATGCCCAACATTTAAAATTTTGAGATTATTCATTTTTAGTTTTCGTTGTCTGGTCTACTTCTGAAGACCTAGGTTTTGGGCTTTATGCTTCTCTCTGCTCCAGACAATATAGCAAGAAATTCACGTATCTCTAAAATCCAATTATAACAGAAGTACTTTACGCTAAGGGATTCCAGAATAAGCATGACCATCAAAACGTTATTCACATTTTTCTGGATTCCTTTTCGCTAATATCACGCGGCACCTCCATTTCTGAGGCCCCACTGCATTTGGAAGCGCGCCAGAAGCACTCAGCTGCACTGGGCAAGGGCTGAGAGGGCAGGGGCGCAGGTGGCCGCCATCCCAGTGCTGAGTGAACACTGGGCTTGCCCCCCAAAAAGGAAAGCCGGAAACTCTTCCCCTGCTGTGATCCCCACCACCCCACAGCTGCCACACCAGCCTCTGCTTAGTATTCCAAAATCATGCCAGCCCCCAGCCCCCCCCCGACCCCAGACATGCTCCTCTCCACTCACCTCCCTGACCTGTGCAAACCTCAGCTCGGGCTTCCCTCCTCCCTCTGGTCCACCCCTGCGGTCTTCGTGGAGGGAACACACCCCCTCCCCCTGCTGCGGGCACTGCCCGCTCTAGTGCACCCGTGCTGGCTTGGGGCTGCCCGTGGGGTGTGAGTGCAGCCCGTCACCCCTGCGCTAGACTGCGGCAACCATCTCCCCGAAGATACCCTCCACTTTCTCCAGATCATCCTCAGTGTATGGGCAGCTACTGTTGATTTTTAACAAACCCCAAGTCATGTCACTTCCCGACAGCACCGTTCGGCTACCCAGACTTAGCACCAAGCCGTGGAGGTTGAAGGCTCTGGCCCGGCTCCCAAGCCCAGGCCTCGACTCCTCACGCACAGCTCACGGCTCCTGCCTGTGCCCGGCCGCCTTCCGGCCCCCGTTCTTCTCGAACCGCCCCCTCCTTCACCAGGTCTCAGCGGGCCCCTGCTCCTCCGCAGAGCCCTCCCCTGCAGACCGCCCTCGCGAAGCAGCGTCCCCTCCCAGTATCACTGCCCTGCGCCCTTTCTCCCATCAAGCACCATCCTCAGTAACGTACTTGTGGGCTAACCTTTTTTTGTTTGTTTCACCCCCATGGCCTGTCGGCGCCGGGAGCCACTGTCTGGGGCGCAGGACTCTGTGGCACCTGGCCCCACACCCCGTCCAGGCTCCGTCACGGGACACCGGGCCGGCATCTCACACGTGCCACCTAGGTCACCCTTCTAGGGACCCTGGGCATTAACTCAACCTCGCGATGCCCTCTGGTTATCAGGTGAGGAAACTGAGGCAAAGAGATGCTAAGCATTTTTTCTAAGGCCACAGATCTGCAGGGAGGGACTTAAATCCGTCTCCAGCGGACCAATGAAGGGCGGAGGGGCGGCCCAGAGGAGGAGGCCTGAGCGGGAGCTGCCCGCAGCGCGGCCTCCACAGTCACCTTTTCTCATTCCTCCAAAGGGGTCCTTGTTGGGTTCGTAGGGCATCCTGCCCATCACGTCCGGCATGCCCATGCCCTGCTGGTACGGGGCGCTCGGCGTCATGGAGTTGCGCTTTGGGAACGACGAGTCGCCGGCGTCGGAGAAGGGGTCGTGCACGCTGACGGTACTGCTCCTGGAGAGGAGAGCGGGGGCTCGGTGAGAATGTGGGAGCCGCCCCGGCGCCATGCAGGCGGGAAGCCCATCTTGAAATCTGTCCATGCAAACACCACCCGAAATAAAGCACGGGAAGCAGACTAGCAGTGTCCACCACTGAAAACCGTGCTAGGAGCTATCACTTCTGTCTCTACACTTTGCTCCAGAAAATTAAAAGAGACGAGTCTGACTGCAAATGGCTCCCGGAGTGCGCATACCTTCCACCTTGCATTGGGGTCTGTCCGTGAGGGGTGGAGGCGGGAGTAGGTGGCTTCAGGTCACCCGGAACTTCTGCCATGGAATTACTGCCAGTAGACTGGGGGGTCTGCGGCCCTTGCAGGGATCCTGAGTTAGCTGGTAGGGGCGCCAAGAGAAAAGGGGAGAAAACCAGAGGTTGTCAAAGTACGCTCACCCTTGCTGATTATTAGAAAATAAAAGGAGAGAGAGCAGGACTTCATTTCCTTAGAAACAGTAGCAGTATCTATCACTGTTAACAATGACGTAACATTAGTTGCTCTTACCCTGTCTGTAGTGAAAATCTAGGAAAGTTGTTTTCGTAAACTATCAATATCGGGTGATGTGCGTCATTGTGACCATGAAACGTGCTGGTACCTTCTGCCTGGGCAAATGCTTTCCCGGGGACCGTACCGCAGAAAGTAATCTAATGCAGAGGAAGCTTTCGGCAGGAAACTGTCATTTCAGCATTGTTTATAGTGGACGTAATCTAAATGTCTGACAATAAGGAAAAATGGGATGGAAACTCCGGTATATCAATTTGATGGATTATTAGGATGTTTCAGAAAAAATTAAAAAATTTAATTCTGGACTCTGGCAAGGAGAAATACAAGCTGAAAAGCAACGATCCAAGCAAATAAAAGCTTTATGTCACTTCGGTGCCTTCTCCATGTCTGGCCGTGTCTGGCTCTGCCATTACTAACAGCCATTTTTGGAGCTCCGAAACCAGGGTTGTGACCACAAAACCCGAGCCACACCGGCTGACCACATTAGCAGAGCTTGCAGATTTAGCTTTAACTATGATTCCACCAGGAATTAGAACTGTAAGTGCCACTAGGAGCTTGGGATGGGGCAGATCTTTTCAAAACTTGAGTGGGATCCTTGAAAAAATTCACCTCACTGCATAGGAAAAAGTCAGACTTTATTTTTTATTATTATTATGTTTCTTAAAATATTTACTTATTTTCTTACGTGGTGGGTTAGCTTTCTGCAGTTACTGTGCCCCCGAGGTCCCACCAATAATCCACCGAGTAGGACCGCCCTGCTCCCCCAGCTCTCCCTCCCCAGGGGCCCCTGCTGCTAGATGTGGATTGACAGTCGGCCCCAGGCCCTGTCTAGGAGGCGTCATCCTTTATGGGGCTGCCGCGTGACCTCTGAGCACGTCCTCCCTGCGTCAGGTGTTCAGCCCATGCTGGTTTCACATATGAATTAGACAGACACCGAACAAATGGAACAACGGGCGCCCTGTGTATCTCCTGCTCCCCTCCTGGGGCGTAGCCACGACTCACGGCAGTAGCCACCGTTCAGGCTTTATTTTAGAGAAAACGGGGCCCCACATGTGCCTCAACTCCAGATGGAGCAGCGGAGGAATCAGAAATGGAAGGGGCCAGCCTTGGCCTGGGCGCCTGGCTGAACACAGCTGTCCGGCGGCGGCCTGCCCAGCTGCCCCCGAGGGGTGGGCGTGCTCACCGCAGCGGGGCATCGCCCCGTGCCCACGACGAGCGAGCTCCCTGCAGGTCTCGGACGCCGAGAAGACCGCCTTTCCACGCGGCCGCCTTAAGGGAAAGCGTTACTGACCACCCGCACTTCCTCCCCGAAGTTTGGTAAAACCCTGAAAATGCCTTTTAAAAAAGCAGCTTGTAATAAAACGCCAGGCGGATGCTCCGGGCGTGACACCCGAGGAGGAGGCAGGGGGGCAACCTGCTCCTTAAGTCACGGCTGGGCCGCTCAGCCCGCGGCTGGTGCCTCAGAATGGCCCTATTTACAAGGGCTTGCACTTGCGGCTAATAAAAAAAAATAAAAAAAGGAAAAAGGAAAAAAGGAAAAATTCTTCCCTCTTGCCAGTGCTTTTTCCTTTCCTTTCAGGAAAAGAAAAAAATGAATGCAACCTCTTGAAGCTCCATTAATAGAGGAGGCTGGCAGGCTCTCTAGGATATCCCTGCCTTTTGCCAGAAGCTACAAATGTATACTGGAAAGTAAACAATGGGAAGGTTATTGAAGGTTAAGTACATTCACACACTTCAGACTGTACAGTCAGACTCCTAGCTGGGAAGATAATTTACACAGCACGAACCCGGTGCCCCAGTTCTGGCTGGGGTGGCTGCAGTGGGTGGGGAGAAGGAAGAAGAGCTGATGGGTCCCAGGTCTACAGTGCCGAGGGGTCACCCAGAGGGCGCCTTTGTTTATAACCCCAGTCCCTTTCTCATTTATCTTCCACTGAGGATTCCCTGGTTGGAGCCGTGACAGGTTCTGTGACATCACCTGTCAGCTAATAATAGAAATGCAGTCAGCCACCTGCCAGCAGAGATGGATGGGGTTTTGGTTACAGGCTTACTAATTGAATGCGAGCTTCCTGGCCCCTGCCCCCTCCTCTACCTCCCCCTGCAGCTTACAAGCTGCCCGGGGCCCCTGGGGTGCTGCCAGGGTCCTGTGCTGTTCCTTCAAACTCGGACAACTCTTCCAGGTCACGGGGACATCGGGGTCAGGCACCTTCACTTTCAGTCACTGCGCACAGTCGCCTGGGTCTCTAGCGTGGGAACCCCTGGGGTTCAGGGCGACGCCTTCCCGTGGCTGACAGCAAACCCCAGGCCCCTGTCAGCCAGCGCACCCATCAGAACCAGAGAAGGGTGACTCGGGAGAGGCCAGTGTCCGGACCAGGCCCCGCCAGGCTCCTGTGCCCATTTCAAAAACCACCTAGGATGCATCTAGGGAACCTTCGAGTCTAGTTCGCTAGGATGTGCCGCTAAGAACAGACTGTAATTGTGTTCTGAAGGGAAAAACTGACTTTAGAGAACATGAATTTTGGTTGAAAATTGGCCTTAATCCTGTGGTATGAAAGACCCTGACCTGGCAAACAGTGGGGAATGAGTTTCTATCCTGCTGACAACAGTGTTTCAGAGACACTTGAGGTGTCCTGGATGGGAGCGGCCCAGACCCTAGGGTGCCGGACACGCCTGGCTTTCCTCAGGGCCCGGCCAGCCCGAGTCCACAGGCCTTGCCGCCCAGCTGCGGCCTGGTCAGGAACGGCCCTGCCCTGTGCCCCCTCCCCTCCCGGGCCTAAGCTCCGCGGGACCACTGAAAAGAACGTACTCAGAAGGGCACCTGCAAGCCGAGCTCCTTTGTGCAGTCAAAACAATGATGTTGCCCTAAAAACGGCAGTTTGAAAAACAAGGGAGAAGGCACAGCGCTGGCTGCTGAGCGCAGGCCGAGCCGGGGCGGCGGCCTCGAGGCTGCTCTCTGCACCCAAGCGCCACTCGGGGCCGAGCTTGCTCCTGGCGAAGAAATCGGGCCTCAGAGCTTCGCCGACATCACCTCTGTGGTCCCCACACCCCGCTGGGTTTTCATTTCGGAAAAAACAGCTTCAGAGCTGTTCTGAGTTCATAAGCAGGCTTGTTTTACTCTGCGAACTGAATGTGACATTGTGAGATTTTTAAAATTAGATTTCACAGTTTTAAGGGGCCTGGTAACTGGCAAGGGCTGCGGGCTGAGGGGCGGCTCTGCTGAGCTCAGGGCCCCAGACCTGAAGCGAGGAGTGGGCGCCGAGCACCTCGGCCCAGAGTGTCCACGGGCGGCCCCGGGCCCCGAGTCTCACGCAGCGGCATCGCCGTCCAGAGAGCAGCCGGGAAGTGATTTAAAAGGGAACTTCTGGCTTTGGCTCATCGAAAACACCTTCTGTGTGTAAACATTTCGCCTCTCACAAAGGATCTGAGATGAGGGTGGAGGGCCTGGCATAACCCTCGGGTCAGGCGCACGGGGACCTGGTCCTGTGCTTCGTCTCCCACCAGTGTGCCTTTGTCCTTAGTTTCCTCACGGTTCTCTCTCCGTCGCACAGGGCTGACGGGAGGATTAAACAATAACACACTTGGGAAACTGCCTGGCACCCGCGTGCTCAAGAAGTCTCGGCAATCAGCGAGGAGGATCTGCCCCCAGAAGGCGCCTGCGCGATGTGGGGTGCAGGCACGGCTGGCTCCAGAGCACGGGGCTGGGCGGGGCCAGGAGCTGACAAGAGAATGGTTCCACTCGAGGAGCCCAGGACTGAGGAACCCAGAAACGTCTTTCCATCTCTAAAACTGCACCTTTCAGCAGAGGGTGATCTAGTCACTTCAAATTTGCCACTAAGAGGCAGAACAAACGCTGGCAGGAGCTGAAAGAGCAGCATGGTCTCTAGCTCAGAGGGACGCCAGGTGGGAGGTAGCATTAAGGGGACTTTGCTTCTGAGAATTTCAAGGACCACCTTTGTTGCTGAGAAGTGTTTCGGAGACTCCTGCTCCCTAGGTCAAAGCTAACTGGCCCCCACATCCTGGCAACAGGGCGGCATGGGCTGTGACCCTGCTGGTTTCTCGAATTCCCTAAAAGAGAACAGCCCAGATGGTGGGGGAACTGGCAGAGCGGCCAGCACGCCTGCAGGCGGCATCTCCATCAGCGCAAGTGTGGGCACAGGCGGACCGGGGCACTTTGGCAGAGGCAGACGGGCTATTTTGAAATGCCTGAGTGGGAGAACAGGTATACAGCTCGGGAGGCCAAAGTTGATTCTGACTAAATAAGGCCTAAGGTAAAAAAAGGTGCCTTCAATATGCTGACCTGAACGGCAGTGTCCCCAGTTCTGTTCTCTCCCCCTAAGACACGGTCAGTGGGGGTCCAGTTAAATGAACAAAACCAAACCCAGCACCCTTTTCCCCTGGAGAGTCTGCTCCTACTTGCTCTGCTAGGAAGGGGCCCTGGCAGAGCACGGTGTGGCTGTGCCAGCCCTCCCGGGCACGGCTCGGCCAGAACTGCAGTGTGCCTACCTACCAGGAGAGGGCGGCTGGAGCTTGGGCTGCTTCTTGGTGTCCCCGGTGCTGAAGACTTCCGGCGGAGGCTCCTCCCCTCGCTCAATCTTGCACTCGAAGGCAAACAGGTACTGAATATACTGCTTTTTCAGGGAGCTTGCTGCACTGCTGGAGGTGCCAACATTCAGGTTGGTGGCCAGCTCACGCCACTTCTTGTTTTTATTAACCTAGCAAAGAAACCCCAAAAAGGCAGGATTATTGGTTTGCAGCAAAGAGGCTTGTTTAAAGCCAGGAGACAAAAAAAAAAAAAAAAAGCACTTAATGTCTTGGTTTACTTTTTTTTTTTCCTCTTAACTAATGCTCATTACTCCCACTCAGTAGTGCATAGACAGCATTTACAGTTATAAAGCCATTAAGGAACCTGCTGATAGCTACATAAAAAGCATCGCTCATTGAGAATCTTCTGCTGGCTGCATTTTCTAATGCCTCCAACTCTTCCAGAACTGGGGCTGCTGGCTGGAGTAGTGGTTTACCTCTCAGCACGTGGACACTTGCACTCACACTCACTCAGTCCACCTCCCCAAGGACACCTGGGCTCACACTCGCACGCACATTCAGCCCGCCCCACTTCTAATTTTTTAAAAGGGCATCTAAAAACCAATCTAAAATGCAGCAACTGAACTGTTTTGCCATTAAAGAGTTTGAGCCTTCATATGTAAAATGTTGCGGTTCCTGATCAAATGACCACTGAGGTCAGGCACAAGCCGCCAGGCCTGGTGGGCTCTGCACAAGGTGTCCCCAAGTGCCCTGGGGCTGCGGAGAGCAGGGCCGCAAAGACAAGAGGCAAAAAGGACCAAAAATCCCTGAAATGTCCCACAAGAATTTTAGGCATTCTTTCAACTTGGTTCCCACTGGGGAGCAGCCCTAAAAAGGCCAAACACATGAATGAACCATGAAGACCTGCAAGTTTGTGGGGAACATTTTGTAAAGTGGCACCCTAAGGGCTAAAGGGACAGTGATTTCTAATGAAATGTCCGATTTCTGGACTAAAGCTTCCTTTTGAGGAGGCTGTTCGGTGTCCACTTGCTTGGTCTGAACATGCGGGACAGGCAGGCCGCAGGTGCCCGTGGAGCTGCTTCAGGGGTGCACGCAGACTCCTGCCGGGAAGGTGCTGGGGTGTGTGGGCGGCTGCAGTGCCGGCTCCAGCCACACCAGGTCCAGGTGGGCGTGGGCAGTGGTGCTACCCAGCAGCGCCCGAGAATCTCAGCTGCATTCAAGCAGCCCTTGAGAACCCCGCCAGCGAAGAAGCTGGCTTCTAAAACACAGGGAGCAAAGTCAGGGCCTCCGAAGATGCCTCCACTGGTGTGAAGGTGAGGCCCGACTGTTTAGCTCCTGGCATTTCTACAACAGTCTGTGTCAGGCTGAGGAGCCCCAGGGAAAGGCTGGGGTGTCCAGGTGCAGGGGCAAGACCAGGGTCTAGGAGAAGTGAGGGGTACATCTGGAGCCCCCCTTGCTGACCCCCACTCTTTTGGGCTGGTTCTGTCTTCCCATCTGATTGCCCCAAGACCGAATTCAGCTCTAATGGTTCCAGTTGTGGGTCTCACTGCGCGGGGCCCCTTGGGGAGGGCTGGGAGCAAAGCCTCTCCTGTACCCGTCCTGCAGCGCTGGCAGATGGAGGCTGGGTGGGCCCTGGGGGTCCCGGGGTGAGACACTCGCCCTTGCGTGGTTAGAGCTATATGGGCCGGGCAGGTGACCTCAGCGGGTTTTGGGCCCAGAGCGGCTCATTTTAGGGCCTGGAGCGAGAGCCCAGGGCTCCACGGTGTCCAAAGCTCTGCAGAGGTTTCTGAAGGATCGTGAGGCTTGAGAGGGGCAAGCAGCACCCCGAGTCAGCCTGATCCCCAAGGCTGACCTCCCCAAGGCAGGGGTTTTGCTTTGTGAGAGGAAACGCTGCATCTCTGACGGTGCGCGCGGAGCCTGCGCCCGACCTGCTCCCGCTTACCTGTGCCCGACCCGCTCTGCTTACCTGCGCCCGACCCGCTCTGCTTACCTGCGCCCGACC
>PVIJ01002247.1:0-152266 GCA_004024925.1 Scalopus aquaticus | reverse complement strand
ACCCTCCGATCTCTTTGACGCAGACATACAGCCGGAACAGGTCCAGGGGCTTCTTGCCCACAGCCGGCAGACTGGAGACGGGCGAGCCCCTCTCCTCCATGAAGGTGAGGTACCGGTCGACCCACAGCTTCCTCTCAGGCTCGTTCCCCAGCTCATACACCTTTGTGATCTTTTCGCCAGTGGTGGTGGATGAGCTGGACTTCTAGTGCCCAGAAGGAACATTTGGAGATGGGGCGTGGGTGGCAGAGGGCAAGGGAAGAAGGCGAGAAAACAGTCATGAGCTACCAGATACAAGAAGAAATTTACAAACTACTGCTATCACACAACAATTAGGAATGAAGGCTACTAGTTCAGGCACAAACTATACATATTCTTACTTAAAAATTTACTTTGACTTTAAATAAAGGGCCCAAACTCCCCCTTTTATAGCCTTTAAAACAAAACCAAAAAATACTGAAACCCTTCTTATTGATATAAGCGTTGAATCCCAGAAGGCAAGATTCCAGTGACACCTCAGGTCGTTTTAAAAATAGAAGTGTGCTAATTCATGGAACCATCACAGCGAACTTAAAAGTTTCGCGGTGAGATCACAGAGCTCCCCAAACGAACGGACTTTTATTTTCCCTGGTGAAAATAAGAACAGCTATTGTGTGTCCTCGTTAAAACTTCAAACATGTGCAAGAGCCAATACATGGTACTTGCTGGAAGGCACAAGGAGTGTCCCAAGACAGGAACCAGAGGTGTGGGCTCCATGCTCCGGAAGAGCTTTGGCAGCCAAGGGCTGGCTAAGGCAAGGGCGTTTATCCACGATGGCCTGCTCGCTCTAACCAAGATTTCATGACCTTCTCTGCCACGGAATGTGGCTTTGAGACAAGTGTGTTTAATAATTGCCTTTCATATCTTGAAAATGTTCTCTCAGTTTTGTTCTTGTCACTGGCATGCAGCGGGCGGGGAGATGGGCAGCTGTGTGCGTGATGACGTGGGTTTAGTGAGCAACTACTGTCTCAAAGACACACAAAAAAGAAAAAAAGGTGCTTTTCTCGTGATGAGAGCTTGCGGGATCTACTCTCTGACTTTTTAAGTAGCCCTGCCAGGCAGCCCTGGTCTGATCACAAGTATGCTAGTGAGCGGCTGTGGTGACTCCCTGGGTTCGTTTGTGGGCGCACGGCCTGTGTGACGCTCTCACTCTTGGTCTTTCACTTTCCTGATTGTACTTGACACGTCTCCGCTATTTCTGCACCTTCAGCCTCCGAATTACGTGATGTGGGAAGGTGACACTTTTGCTCTCAAACAGCCCAACTGGCAGTTTTTCTTTCTTTTGTTACCGTATTAGCAACGTTTGTGTGCTGTAGGGTTAGTGTGGAAAATCACCTCTAAATTCTCCACTGGAGCAATAATTTATTTTCTTGGGGCTAAAACTGGGTCAATCATTTCTTTGGGATAATAACTTATTTCCTTTGCTCATGTTTAGTGACTAGGTGACCATTTGCAACGTGGAACTATTCGTTTAGATGGCGCTTTTCTTAATTCTTTTCTACTACATTAGCTTAGCATAATTGTAAGCATATCACTAACATCTTGAGATCTGCTGTTACCTTGGGTAGCAAAATAATCCCCAATAAAAGTAGGCCCTGAACAAAAGGGGGGCTAAGAGCGAAGCCAACAGAGCTGAGGGTGGCAGCTCACCCTCCATTTCTCCCAAGCAATTTCTGCTGAAATTTTAAGCCTTCAGCTTTGGAATTACTGAGGCAAAAATCTTTACATCAAATATACAGAAGTGGGCAATGCCTTGATGTAAATAAAAAATGCCGGTGGGAAGGGGCAAAAACTGTGGAATCTCCTAGGGGGTACCCTGATCCCGAAGGAAAAGTACAAGTCACTGCCTTTGGAGCAGAAGCTAAACTTGCATGCATGTTCGTGTGTGTGTTGCTGTGCCCACACATCCTCGGTATGGAACACACTGTATATTCAAATTTCATTTTCCATACTTTTATACCCAAGGAAAGTCTGACTAGGAGAAGAAACTATTCTAACACATTTGATGCCACATTCTCAAAATATTAACACTTCAGAAGCTTTGTGATCAGAAACTGGGGAGTTACCAGATTCCAAAATGCTAAGTGAACATTTTTTTCTTTGGAGGAGGTACACTAACAATATGGGCCCAAAGTTTTTCAAAAATGAAAAACTGGAGTAGTACTACTACTTAAAATCGGTACAAACAAAAAGCACCAATTTTCCTCTTATTCTCATGTGAAAAACTGAGAGGTAAAAAGTTTGACTCAATTTAATATGAGAAATAAAAAGTCATCTGAACTGAAAATTACTCTGATCAGCTCTACCAGCGCCCGGAGCCCTAAGACCCAACTGTCATTTCTGGCCTGGTCCTCTGCAAACCCAAACTGGGGAGCAGTTCTGAGAGAATATTTAATCACAACTGAGCAATGTGGTCCTGGAAACATTCGCTCCTATTTAGGAAAGGAGTGGATTAGCCTAACTGGAAACAGGCCTCAAAAAGGCTTTACGTGAAGTCTGACCACACAGATTTCAACCTTTCATATCTTTCTGTTAAGGGAAACTAAGTTCTGATGACCTCAATTTGTTCTCTTAAAATTGGAAAAACTTGAAAACACTAGTTTTTAATAGAATGATTTTTCAGTTTTTGCATCTTCAAAAAAAAACCAAAAACCTTTTATGCACCATAATGTAAGGAGAGACGTCTGTCTGAAAAGGAGGTGGCCAGGCCAGTTTCCCTGTGGCCCCTGAACCGGACGCCCTAATGGCCCCTGCTTACTCGAAATCACCATCGCAGGCTGGGCTTGTCCTGTGAGGCCCCTGACCCCTAGCGCAGGGAAGTGTGGTTGCCTAGCTGGTTATCGGCCTGCTCGCCCCTCTCCAGACCAGATATTAAGTTCTGCGAGCCAGGGCTTGTGCCGACGTGGACCCGCCAGCGGAGAGTGTATACTGAAGGTCCTGACAGGCGGCTGTGCTGGCTGGACACTGCAATGCCAACCAAGCTCTGAAAAGGCTGGCATCATGCAAATAAAAATGAACAGCTGATTCAAATATCGTACCGACATGATTTCAGAGAGGAAGGGGCTATTCCAGGGAGTCTGGAAGCTGAGAGGGGTCCTGTCCAGGGCCAGCATTTAACACCCTCAGCATCAAGTTGTGCTAATTAGTAGCTGATCCTCAAAGTTAGCATCTGGTGTCCAAACAGACAAAAAGGATGCCAACCTCAGGAAATGAAGAGTGTGTACTGTATCGGGCTCAACACAAGGCATTTCAAGTCACAGACATTAGCTGTGACGACTCCTTTGGAGAAATGTCAATATACACTCCCCGCTGGCAGCGGGCAAACCGATGGCCCCACAGAACGCGGCCGACTTTCCAGGATGCCAGCAGCACCTGGTAATGCTTCAGTGCAAAACCTGTATCTGACTGTTCTGAACCGGCCATGGAGGCAAGAAAAAGGAATGGAGCCGGCTGACAAATGCCGGCAAGAAGGGGTGGGCGCAGCTCAGGGCTCCCTGCGTGTAATCTCATGAAGTCTGGAAGGGAACTTCCTCCTGTCTTTTCAGCAGACCTACATTTCTGCTGTCTCTACCACAGACCTGGTGGTATGTGTATGTGCGTGTGCGTGTGCAAATGTTTATTTTTACTTCGGCTGCTTTGTGGCACGATACTATTGATCTTAACATGTCGGACCTACTGTTAGGCTTTCTTAGGGATGCTTTTTAAGTACGAAGTTGCAGCTCAGAAAGAGCAGTTACATCTTCCTAAACTGTATTTATTTCTGCAGTGATTTCAAAGCAGAGCTAACCTGAGGTCCTTCTTACAATCTCCTTTGATTCTCATCTTGCATTAGCAGCTCATTCAGGAGCATGGCTGCTCTCAGGGCAGATCCCCCTGCAGGAGCCCCCTCTACCTGCCAGCTTCACTGCCACTGCACCCACGAGTGTGCCTGCAAACTCCTAAACTTCAGACAATTTATGATCCAGAAGAGGTCATGCGTGTGAAAGCATTTAGGAAAAAAAGGTTGTGTGCAGTTTTACGTCTAAATGTATTACAACCAGAAAATGAGATTGACAATTCAGTTTGTTGTTACTTATTTAAGTAGAAAGTGTGGTTTTGATGATGTTTTCTGCAGGACTCACTAGATGGGGATAATGTGACCAGCAAGTTTAAAACATCATAAATACATCAGTCATTCTTTATAACTCAGAAATCAGTAAAGTGTACATAAAAACTGGTAATATGGCCTATTCGTGGTCTGCACTTTTAATATTTTTCTTCTTAATTATTGTAAGGCTTTAATAATTGTGACTTTTCAGCCACTGAGATTTTCCCTTTGAGTCAACATGTAAACGTCGACTCAGGAACGTTATGAGTTCTACCTGTAACTTGAGAGCATTACTGATCCAAAATGCTTTTTGGATGTTTTGATGATGAAGACAAAGGAAGAACCAGGGGAAGTCGTGGGCAGCAAAGCCCGCGTGTCGGCCTGCCTTCTGAGAGTCAAGGCGCAGGGCACAGAGACATAACAATGAAGGAGCTGTCCTCGCCCTTCCTATTAGTTCTGCTCAACCAGTCCTAGAAGCATTTTTCATTTCATCTCGGTTGTTGCAAAAGCGAAACATATGTCTACAGAGAAGGTAACAGCCCATATCCCCTTTCTTCCTCTGAAAAGGAAAATGCTAGTTAGTCCAGAGCTCCACATGAATTTTACAAACATTTACTGCAACCACTAACTCTTCAAACCTTCAGCTCTATCTGTTTAAACCAGTGAATGGATAATTAATAGCAACCTCCTTTTGGGGTTTTGACTAGATTGCCAGATTCTGCCGTCAGAATCTTTTCCTTCCAACGTGCTTTTCCTGAGCTGTGCTGTCAATGGCTGGTCTTACAAAAATTAGCGTGTTAATTGAGCCTTCTTGGCAAATAATTGCATGTTAAGGGTTTTTGTTTTTTTTAAAGAGATCTTTTGACTCCCTATGTGAATGTAAAATAAAGGTTACTACAGTACCATCACTTTTTTGTTATTGCCACAGAATTAATTTCTTCAGTAGGAAAATAAAAGCCCAGCTCTCTGGATAAAAGAATATTAAGGCTAAAAGAATTCCCTTATATATATATATATACATGACCATCTTTATTTACATAGCACATGGAAATCAACACTTAATTTCAAGATCATCGGTCTTGTGCAGGATATAACTTTTCTATCTCAAGTGAATCTCACACAGGTACACATTATTGATCTAAAAGTAGTATTCCAAATAGTCACATGCACTAACATTTCTACAAATTTCTATTAACTTCTGACAAAGAGATCGAAACGAACAAGGCTGATATGCTAAGCTGTGTGTAATATTTCAAGTGTAATATTTATATTTTCAGGTAGGTAGTTTTCCAATAAGCTGTTCCAGATACCAGAGACCATGAGAGATTTAGGCCGAGGGCCAATCTCGTCATTTTCTCCATGGCTGCTATTAGTTCCCATGTCAGTGGAGAAGGAACAATTTTAAAGATCTCTTCCGAGTCCACAATGGGCATTCAAACAAGGCACTGTGTGAAGGAGTTTGGACCCAGTTACACAATCACATGCTTATATTGAGTTGCTTCGTTATAACAGCGGTTTCATTACCAGAAATCAACTTCTATGTACACACAAACTTTATTCATTTTGTTACTGATATAATTATAAATAAAGAAAAGCCTTGCATGGATAAATTATGAAGAAGTCTTACACAAATAAATAAGCAAGCATTCAAGTAGAATCAATTAATCACCAAAAAACCCCCAAAAAACAAAAAAAAAAAAACAAAAAATCAGAGCCACTTACAGGGCTTGATGGAGTCTTGGGCCAGCCTGGGCTGCTAATGCTATCGCTTTCATCTCCATGAAATGAGGAGATGCTAGCAGAGCTGGGGGACATTGGGGAGGGGACTGGCAGGTTGCCTGGGGTTGGGGGCTGAGAAATACCCTGAGAGCTGTAGCTATCCTGTGGTAGAGGAATAAAAAAAAAAAAATGACAAAGGTAGGGCAAACTTTATTTAAAATAACAAAAAGCACATCCAGTTTAACAGACTAATTTATATATATATATATATATGTATATATATAAAGACACGTACAAACACACACACAAAACACACACAGAGAGAGGTAGTAAAACAACATTCTTAATTAGTAGGATTTGGTCAGTTTGCTGGATGCTGGAGAAGGCCACTAAGCCACCATGCTTCCTTCAAGCTTACATGGAAATGCTAAGCGTGGGTTACCCCTTATGAAAGAAAGAAAGGAAAAAAAAAAAAAAAGAAAGCTGTTCACCTTATTTATCAAATAAGGCAGGAAAGCAAAATATTAAGTATGTTGTTGCTGAGGCGGCCAAAACAGGAAGCTATAAACTGAAGGCAGAGAAAATGGCTGCAGGTATCAAAACCAGGCAAGACCCCCTCGCTTCTCCCCGCCCCCAAAGCATTTTCCTTTGGTGGGGCTGGTCCCTCCACCCCTCGCCCCCGCCACCACTTAAATGCCGAAATGCCGTAAGAACTAGTAACTTTCAGATCCACGCCATGGAGGGGCAGGGAGACGAGCATGCCGCGCACAGTGAAGGCAGGCAAGGGGGAGAAGCCAAAGGGGACACGCAGCGACACGGGGGAGCAGACACGCAGCTGAGCGAGGCAGACCCCACAGCGCGGGCGCGGGAGCGGCAGGTACCTTCGACTTGCTCTCGGGCGGCGCGGCGCCTTCTTCTTTGCCGTCGGCTTTGAGAGGGACGGACAGCTTGGAGTCGCCGGAGGACATCATATCTGCAAGACCCATAGATGCTAATCGAAAACAGGAGAAAGAGTTCAGGATTGCACGTGGATTGTCAGGCTGCTCCTGCACGTTACTGAGGGGTGCGGGGGTACGGGACTCTCCCCGCGGAAGAAAAGGGGAGAAAGAAATCATCACTCAGCCGACTGACTTCTGGAATCTACATTGCACCACAATCTGATGATCCTTTGTTGTCTTAGCAAAAGAGGGAGGGGGGGGGAAGCTATCACTTACTCAAGACCTAAACCACTGGAGGTCAACCTACATTATCTTTCCAGAATCATCACAGCTTTAAGAGTAGGAGACAAATGGAATTAAGTCCAAAGTTTAAACTGCTCATCGGGAGTTGCAAGCAAATGCACTGAACGTGTCTATTTTTTACCCGGTGACAGGAGGATTTAGTGCTTTCTTAATTTCCTAAATTCACGTAATCTATTTTTGCTACATCCTTTGACATTTTATATTGTTTCACTTGAAAACCTTATCTATTGCCTGTGGCAGGCAGCCTCGTCCACCACGATGGAGGATAATCTTAACCGAGGATCAAGAACAATCAAAAATAAAATGTTTGAAGGAGAGGTCCTCCCTTTCAGGGCCTGCGTTGCCCCCTACATCAACCCTCAGCGGCCACTCGGCGGGCGCCCAGGTCTGCGCCCTGCCAGCCCGGAGCGCCCCCTCGCAGGCAGAGCTCATTCTCCATCTCTAGGCTCAGAAATCCAGTCAAGCCCATGGAGGTTCTGGAAAGAAAGGTTCGCCGAAGAACAATTGGCCTAGACACATTTGGTGCGAAACTAAGAACATTTTCAAGTTCAAAATAAGGTTCAGATTTGTTTCTGAAGGAAGCAGCAGGCTCCAGGGCGGGCCAGCACAGCCATCGGGGGGGGGGCAACAGCTGACTGTGTGCAAAAGCCCCTGCACCGACCATCTGCACAGCCCCGGCCCGGAGCGCCAGGCACAGATGTGTGAGGAGCGAGGGAAGCGTGGCAGGGAGAGGGGAGAGCTTCGGGAGCCTCGGGAGCGTGTGAAGACCACCAAACCTTCCCTTTCTAAAGGAACAGACCCAGGAGCGTAGGAACAAGAGCCGCTTTGCACCCTGCAAACCGAAGCGCCGGCCCCGCCAGCGGCGCGGGCAGCCTCCTGCGCCAGGAAAGGGAGCGGGCAGCTCGAACAAAGGCTGCGCAGATCGCCCACTACAAAATGATTATTGCACATATTCATGTATTACTATGTTTTAGAAAATAATTAGTTTTAATTACAGCAGCGAGAGGGTGAGCTGGGCTCTGGCGAATTCGCTGGCAAGCTCGGTGGTGCTAATTTGCTAATATCGTTAGCATCGCTGCAGGTTGAGACCAGAGGCCTTGCCAAAAAAGCCTCCCCCGCACGTGCCCAGGAGTTTACCCCGCACGCTCCAGCGCGCGCGCCCCGCTGTCTGCAGGCTGCGGGCTGGCTTTTCAAAGCCCATGTGCAGCCCCGTTAGCCCTTGAAGTCATCACCACACACACAGATCATAATTGGGGTGTTTTTCTTTTTTTTTTTTTTTTTCCAAATTACTTTCAATACTTAGACTTTAAGAACTGGAACAAAAAGCTTTTTCAAGTGATGCAGCTGCAAGGGAAAAATCTATTGGGATCAGCTAAAAACGCTGTTATTTTTGTGAATGTGTGAAACCTCAAAACAGCAGCTGAGAGAGATCACACCGAGAAGCCCGCCTGCTCCGGCAGCGGATGGCTCCGCGCTGTTTCCTCTCTGGGGTCCAGCACGATCTGAATTAGTCTGTACACTCCGGGGGAGAGAAGGGGAAGGGTGCGCGTGGAGAGGGGGGCTGGCTACTCTCAGAGCGCGCGGCGGCCGACACGTCGTGCAGACAGTGAGAAAGTCACGGGCGCGTGATTCTTGTCACATCCCGCTGCTCCAAAGTCGGGAGCAACGGTTTTGTCCGTATTTGTGATAAATTATGCCTAGACATTATTTTTGAAAACCAGCAGTAGTCCCAGCCCATGTTATGCACTAAATGTGTTAAAACACACAAAAGTAATGTTTGTGCATGAAGGTCTAGGTCACCGAGTATTAGTCTGATGAATGATAAATTTACACTGATTAAAAATCAGACTTAGAGGAACATAAGCATATATGTTGGTTTAAAATTCTCCAAACTTCTTTTTTCTGCTAGATATGTTAAAATGGGCATTTGGTGTATGCAAATACACTGTCAAAGACCCACTGATACCTGATTTTGAGAGATAAAGAAGGGTGGAATCTAGTGTGATCGTTTTCTTGGTGCCCTGCCTTACAACCGACATTTTTGTTTTGTTTTGTTTTAACTAGTGGCTCTTAACGGACTGTGCCTTTTACTCTTCCTTTTGCTGAAAAGCTTATTTTTGACTTCTTCACAGAATTCTCAGAGAACACCGCAAAGCGCCAGGTGCCTCCAGAGCAGTGTCGCCCCAAGGGGCTTTATTTTCCCCTCCTCCCCCAGGAGAGAAGGACCAGCAGGTTCCAGACAGCTAAGCCCAGGCGGGGCTCCCCCACATGTAAAGGGCAGGGAGGCATCGCGGCTGCAGAGAGGGCTGTAAATGCCCCACCCGCCTGGCCTCTGGCTTTTCCACTGAAATTCATGAGCTGGAATGAGTTCTTTCTTTCTAGGTATGAATATAAATTGGAACTAATTCCTTTTTTATTTTCTTACTTCATTGTTCATTTTTGGATGGTATCTGATGTCCCCCCTCAGGGGTGGTCCCGTAACTCTCCTACCCCCACAGGACCTGCGACCTATCGCCACAGTCCCTGTGCTCTCCCCTCCCGTTTTGACCCCTCTCCACCTCCCCCTGCTGCGTGCCTCAGATCCATGGTTGGGGTGCAAGTTCTGTCTTTTTCCTGACCCTTTGTTCGGTTTCCCGATATTTCACCTGTAAGTGAGACGTCCCATATTTTCCTTTTTTTTTCTGACCTACTTTGCCTAGCGTCACCCCTTCCAGCAGCACCCATGTTGCTGCAAATGGCATGGGTTTATCTTTTTTTGATTGCCGAGTAGAAAATACTGGCACGCCATACAACTGATGAGGGACTGACACCGAAGCTCTACAAAACGCTTACACAACTCAACAAAAACAAGGCAAACAACCCAGCCAAAACATGGGCAGAAGAACAAAGGGCTGTCGATGTGGCTGGGTCTGTAGATGTTCAAGACTATCTCCACACGCAGCAAGTCTATAAAGACCGCCGGTAACATAACACACACGGGAAAGAAGAGCTCAGGGGACCCCCTCCTGTCTCATGGGGTCACCAGGACCTGGGGACACGTCCCGAGCCGACCCCGGGCCAGCGACCTCCAGAGGCAGCATCGGTGAGGTGCATGCACCTGTGACTTCCCCGGGGTGTCCCGACGTCCTATGGCCCAGGGAACATGCCCCTCAGCGATGCCGGTACTTGGGCTACGCCTCGCTGCTGCAGGGGCGCTCAGCTCTCCTGCTGGGGGGCTCCCCCCAGGCCCCGGCCCCGCACTAAGTCCAGAGCTGCCAAACTGTGCGGCAGGATCTCAGATGCATTGCTCCCAGTTTTCATAATTTATCAAGTCCTGATATTTTGGGGGGAGGGCAGCAGTTCACCTAAAATCATTAATTTTTAGCGAGCAGGCGAGAATCTAGTGGGCTTTCCAGTTTCTTTGCCAGCACACCACCAGCGATGGCGTGAGAGGGCCAAAACTTTGTCCACAAAGGAAACTAAAGTCTCCAGACAGGAAACAGTCACCCATGTGGTGGTGACAGGACACCTTCGGGACGGGGCAGTCAGGCTGGCAGATTCACTGCTGCGCTGGGCAGGGCCCTGGGGTGGGGAGAGGGGAGACTGGCTGCTTACTCACTATTGCGCTTAAGCTGCTGCTGGGAGGGCCCTGGATTTTGTCCAGGGATTCCTAGGGGGGCAAACCAAGCACAGGTGGTAGAGGCAGTTTCTGGCATTCAGGTCTCTCCTCTAAGACGCTGGTTTATACGCAGACAATTATGAGGCCAATTAACATAAAACTACACACAAATAAGGACACTATAACCACGCAAGAGTTATATATAAGGGTGCATTTAACAATGTCACAGGTGACTAATTTTGCCCACAGTAATAGGTCGTTCTAATCTTGTAATGCAAATGATTTGTTTCAAGGAGCTCCTTTGGAGGGGAAAAAATCCCCACACTCCACTCCCACCTGCCCTGCCCCTGAAATGAAGAACCAGCCGCACATCCACACTCACTGCCTCAGCGCCCCCGGAGGACGTTTTGGCCCTGAGCACCGTCTACACACACCCGTGAGCTCGGCCAGGAGGATGCGGAGAGCAGCTGCCTCGGCTACCGACGGGGTCAGGAAGCCCCGCCACCCGGCCCTCCTGGGTCACCTCCATTCTCTGCAAGAGTGTCCTCATGAGGGCAAGCGCACTGCTGCTGGCCCTGCTGGTTTATCTCCACGCGCCCAAACTGCAGACCGACGTGGAGGCACAGGCCGCTGGCCCATCCTGGAAAGCCCAGAGTGCACCTGCAGGCGCGAGCCCCGCAGCAGGCGCCCTGGGGCAGCCTGGGCCCCTCCGCACGCCTGTCGCCCGCAGAGGCTGCACGTGACTGCAAGGTCGCTGGGGCCTCACGCCCTGCACATGACGCGGCCGCGGTTGCATCTGACTTAACAACTGGAATAAAATCCCGTGGATGTGGAGAAGAAAATCTGATAAATGTTTAAAGTGCTAAAACTTCACTATTTCAAAATGCACAGTGCAATAAAAAGATCCACTACTTGCTGATACAAGAGACCGTGAGGATAAACGGCCGTTCACTGAACAGATTTCTCCTACGTGAAAGAACGGAGAGCTGAATTATCCAAATAGTAATAACAATGAAAAGAAGCCCTCGCTGTGAGTCTCCATGAGACTGGCTATTCCTTAGGAACACATAAATCTTCCTGGGCAGGCCGCAGCGCCATCTGTTTGTCAGCTGGTATTTCTGTGGCTCTGGGGTCCAAGGGGAGCGGGCAGTGAGCGCTGCTGACAGGTGGTGAGCATGCGCCGTGGGCCAGGCCCAGGTCAGCAGGGCGACAGCCCAGGCCCCACGCTGCTGGTGGGCGGCAGCTTCGAGCTGAATGGGAGTGGACCACCCGCTTACCCCAGGAAAGTTTATTTTATTTAAGAACCTTCATTTTCACCCAGTTTTTATTTCACAAGCCACTCAAGGGAAGTAGCAGGGGAAGGTCCTATGAATTAGACCCTAGAAACCACCAATGTGGACTCTCAGATGGATGCGAGCCCAGCCCCTCGAGGTCCGCCCTTCCTGGCAGACGCAGCCTGTCAGGAGGCCTGTCCAGGTGGGGTGGACACGAGGCAGGAAAGACGGGGGGGAGGAAGGAAGGAGCCAGAGCACCCACACCTTCCCTCCAGCAGGTCTTTCTAAGTGGACACAGAGTACCTGCAGGGCGGAAAGGGCCCCGCCGAGTCACAGGTTATGGGGTGACGGAAACAGTGTTTTCTCACTGGGGAGTAAGGGAACATGGGGAGGTGGTCCAGGGCACAAGGTGACAGCACACTCTCACTGCACTCATCAGATCGGGTCCTGCCAAAGTGCAGTTGTTGAGATTAAAAAGTAGTTTGAAAATATGACACGTCAGTAAGTTTCCAAAAATTCATTCAAGAAGACAGCGTGTGAAGTCTTCACGGAGACAATCGGCGAACCGTACTTATGGGGCAGCTATTCTCACATTTACCTTTCAGGGTGGTTCCCGGAATGCCAACAGCACTCCAGTCTCCTCCCCACAGCACCGGGCTCTGCCCTTCCATCATTTCCTCTGAAATGGGACTTCTAACAGGCGCACTATTTGAAACAGTACAGACCTTTTTTTTTGGTGGGATGTGCCAATACTCCTGAATAACCCCCAAAGATAAAGAGCACTTCAGGGGTACCTCTAGCAGGCCGCCACCAATGAGGCTTATGATAACGGCCACAGGTTGTGCAAACAGCATGAGTAAAAACAGTGCGAAAATGTAGCGTCACCCTCAGGTCTCAAAAATGGTCAGGTGGGCAAGCTCCGGAATATCAGCAAAGTGGTCCCCCCGCCCACCACATGGTCCAACTTGTGGAGCTGTTTTTTTAAGTCGGGGGGTATGAGCCCTGGGGTGGAGGGACAGGGGAGGGCTGCCAAGTTACCTGTTGAGCTGTTGACCATATTGGGCGTCATGCTGTAGGGGGGCGCCTGGGTGTTCATCAGCCCAGAGCTGTTGTTCATGGGCTGGCTGTAGGGAGAGCTGGAAGCCATAAGTCCACTCGGGTTCATGCCGGAAAAACCGCCTTGCCTGGATGGAGAGAGAGCACACGCGGACATGTATGGGTGCAGCTCGGCCGACGGGCGCTACCCTGCCTGTTTGCCCCAGTAACCGGCTTCTGGAGAGGCAGGCTGAGCCCGACCGCCAGGCCGGCACTCCGTACACTACTTATAAATCCCAAGTACTATAAACTTCACCAATAAATTACACCCTTTTCAGTCATGTCAAGTGACCCAGGTTACGGTTTATAGAGAATAGATAAGCAAGAGACGGGGGGACTTGAAATAAGAACAGGAATTACAAAAGCAAGCAAAATTTATTTCTAATGGCTGTTAAAAAGCCTTTTTAATGTTTGTATTTTCACGTCAGAAAAACACAAATCAAGGAATGAAAACCATCGGGCATGTGGGAAAGTTATCAAACAATGATTTCTTTGACCTAGATTTTCTGACACAAAGAATATAGGAGGAAGCAGTCGAGGGCTGCCTTCAGCCCTGCGGTTTATGTGATTAGGTGCCATGGATTTCCCTGGCAAATGACACAGAACACCTCAGACGCCCACTTCTTTAGCAGAGCTCTCTGTGAAGGAAGGAGCTGAGACTGGAGGTTACTGTCCAGAACAGCCCCCCCACCCCAGCCCCCCACCTCACAGGCTCCTGAAGTTCACCTTTACGAGGCTAAGGTTTGTTAGCTTTGTTTCTACCCTGGGTGAAGGACAAACTTCTCTTCACTCTTGCAAAGAGGAGAAGGGTATTTTTTGATGTGAAGGAGACAACTGTCACACAATGTCATTTCTCTAACTGCTGGTAATGAGGGGGACAGAGATTTAAACGGTGGTTTAACTCTCCTAGGAAAATCACAAGGCAAAAAGAAAGAGGATGGCAATGTGACAACATCTTTAAAAGGTTCCACCGCTGCAGTCAAGCTTTTATTATGTAAATAGTAAACCTTTAAAAAACTTCTCAGAGTTTTGGCTGCTAATGTTTACTCTTAGGACTAAAGCTAATAGGAGGGGTAAAATCCCCAGGCCCTTCATTTATCTGTTCCAAATTAATATGATTATGACCCCTGTGGATCTACTTAACTCATTTGGTGGTTCTTAATGTCTAACAGTAAAATTTTCTTAGAGATTATTTAAAAGATTTAAATGATTAACATATGTCATAAAAACCGATGCTTTCATACAGCTAGTTTCAGTGGATTCAACTTTTTGATAGAAAAAACTCAAACACGGGCCATTTGAAAACCCCAAATATCAAAGGTTTGAGTGCTTTTTTCCCCTTTCAATATTATCCAGGCCATTTGGGAAAATTCTGTACAAACCAGCACTGAACCGTAGCTTGGAAAGAATATTCTAGAAGGCTGAAAGTGTGACTTCTGCCTTCAATTCTCAGTTCACTGAGGTTCCACTTTGAATGAGAACAGCTTACAGGCTCAGTCTCCCACTGCCACTGTGGTCACTGAGAATGGACCCAGATTTCCCAGAGGCGCCCGATGAGCCGGAGGTCAAATATTTATCAGCGCACTGCCAGGCAGCGACAGCCGTCCGCGTGGGGAGGGCCTGGACATCAGCTTGCAGGCTGCCAGCACTCACCCAAGCATCCGAGGTGCCCTTCTGAGTGTTTTCATTCAAACGAAAGGCAATTTAGCATTTATCTTACTGTTTCGTGGGAAAACCAGTGGCCCCTGTTGGGAATGGCTCTCCCCATTTCTCAGTGGAGACATCACAGCAAGAACACCCCTAACTTATGAACACGTTGTGTTTCCTGGAGACGATTCTGAGTCAGTGACTGTTTCTGAGTCTAGCCCACTAGGGCAGGTCCTTCACCCGGGTCTGGTGGTACCCCATCTATGCCCCCTACCCCCAAGGCCCGCCTCCCCCATCCCGTGCCTGGCGCAGGACTGTGTTTGGTGATGCACTCGTCGAGGCTCCTCTGGGTGCTGTGCTCCCCAAGGAGGACCCGCACCCACAACCCTATCAACAGCCCTGTCCTGTGGCGGGCTTGTGCTTACACACAGGTGTTCGGTGTCACACACACTGTAACGAGCTTGCGCATGAAACGGTCAGTGCCTCCAGCACACCTGTTTGTGACTAACGTGGAAAGAGAACCAGAGTGTGAGCCCACAGGCCGGGGGCAGATGAGAACCTCCACGGTGCCACCTAAGCCTGCTCCGCGATGCCCCCAGTCAGCCCTGTCCACTCCCTCACAGATGAAGGTGCACATTACAGAGGCGCGCAAACACCCCCCAAATTAGGTGAGTCGCTGGTCACAAGGCCTGCAGCTAAGCCATGCCTGACAGCCTGGTCACAGAGCCAGCCCCGAGCCCCCGGCCTGCTGCCACCGGGTCTGCAAGCGCCGGACCCTGAAGAGAGCTTCCCGGGCGCTCTGCTGGATTCTGGAGACTGAGAGAATTTGCATTGTGGGAGGAAAGAGAGCACCCCCCTAAGCTGAGCACCCCTGATTCTCCAACCTGAGACCACTGGCAAAAGAGGATTTCTGTGGGGACCACAAACATTTCTGGCTGAGCTGACTCCTATCACCCTCAGAAGCAGCTGGTTCCTCTCCAGAGGTGGCTCATTCCCCGCCTGACTGACCACCACAAATTCCGAAGGTTCTACACAGAACCGGTTGGTCCAAGAGCTAAATCACCACTCACGGTCTTTTTGTCCACAGGAACAAGAGCTTGGCTGCAGAAGCAGGAAGGAATAAAAGCTAAAAGCAGGGAAAGACTTGCCACGGCAGACCCTTCCACAGGCCAGCCACACCTGGAAGAGCAAAGTGTCCCCCGACCTCCTGGTGTGAATTTGGGGGCTGCGGCTTCTAGCGCATCTACTACAGACGCCACAGGTTTTTGTCACAAATCACTGCCGTCCCTGATGCCACCTCGCGGGCCTGGGGCGCCCAGCATTGTCTCTGGCAGGAATTTACTGACATTTGAAAATAATGGTTTGCTGTTGTGCCACCAGGCGGCCGCTTGCTGGCCCTGGGAGCTCCTGGAAGGGGGTGCCCACAGGCCAGGGCGCTGCCCGGCTGCCGGGGCGGGGGGGTTGTGTGGGGCTGGGGTTTGAACACGCCGGCCTGCGGAATGACCAGAGGAACCTCATTTCTAAATTGGTCTTTGGCCGGGACCAGACGTGTTTACGAGCTGTTAGCCCAAACCAGCGTGCGAGCGAGAAGGGGGGCTCCAGGGGGGCTGCAAGCACGCTTCCCCGAGTGCCCCTCGCTTCTGCTGAGCGCCTACACGCACGCTCAAGCCGGTTTTCCTTTTTGTAGGAAAAAATGTCCCTTTCCTTCACTTTGGCGATTTCTCACATACTACACACTCGTCTCCGGAAAACGCGCTGGCCTGGGGGTCGGGAGGAGACGCAGACGTCAGTGTGAAGTGAGCATTTCTGATGGACACGTGAAAGCAGCGAGACTCCAGCTTTCCACAATGGCTGGAATGAAGCGACATCACTATAAAGCGCGAAGGCACATCCCTAAGTACCTTGTTTTTCAGTGAACAAAGTTTCAGTGACAAGATTTAAAAATAAGACACGGGCTGTGCACGAGGGTGGTGCCGTGAGGCACACTCTGGCCTTGGACTGAAGCAGTCACCGCTGTGGGTGCATCTTGGCAATGGGGGGCAGCTCACAGGCGCAGGGGGGTACACGGAAGGGGACACCGCGTGGAGCGGCTCCCTCGCAGGAGCTCAGCGCGCCCGCTGAAGGCCCTTCCGCGCCGTGCTCCCGGCGAGCGGGACGCGGAGCCAGCGTGCTGGCCAAGCTGTGCGTGGCTGCCCAGGCGACGGATCTGGGCACTGTCCTGTAGATGGTGTTGGTGTGTGGAGCTGGGCAAGACGCTCGGCGACAAGGCAAACGTAGTAGCATGGAAATTTGGGGTACTTTTTGCTTACATCCAACAGCGATCAGAAGCAGCACCCTGAAAGCGTGAGAAGCCCAGAGGCAGCAGAGCTGACCCTTGGGGAGCGCGATGGTGACCCACATCCCTCGGGACGCTCTGTGAGAAAGTTTTACACGCCTGGGCCTTTCCCACACGGTCCATGGCTAGCCCACTGGCACAGCCCACTGCTAGCCCAAGCGGGCCAGGGATCGGCCCACAGAGCCAGGAAGGAGACTCGGCTAAGAGGACCTTCATCTAACATGTCAAGAGGGAAAACGTTCCACGGGCCCTGCACCACACAGCCCCCGCAGAGAGCCGCCAAGCCGAGCCCGCTTCTGGCGTGGCTAATCCATCAGCGCGCCTGGAGCAGCAAACGCGTTCGCAATTCTGGTGGCAAAATGTTCTCATTTCAAGAAGCCAGTCCCTCTGGCTCGGAATCAATCCCGTGAAGGTAAAGTGGCATTTATATCGTTAAGCCAACTGCAAGGGACAAGCAGACGTGTGACTGATTTAAGAAACTGTAGATTGCCATTAAAATACACAACCCAAGCTATTTTTTAAAAGGCGATTGCATCTCTTATTACCCAGGGAGCCCTGCTAGAAATCACTAAAATTAACAAGAAATACCTTCCATTTACTTGATAGTCACAACCAGCGGCCAAGATGGGTGTTTCAGGAAGGAGGTGGGAGGGGCAGGAGGGGGCACAACACTCGGCCTCGTGGCCGGAACAAAGACCAAGCCGCACAGGTCAGACATGCAGCGCGGAGCAGCGTGTGTGTGTGTGTGTGTGTGTGGGGGGGGGGTGTCTGGGGCGCGGTGGCCGTGCAGGGGGTGGCAAATTTCAAGAAGCCAGACCCTCAGCCACCCCCACACAGCCCCCTCTGCACCCCCACCCCCTCCCACACAGCACAGGTGAGAAGATGGAGCCTCGCGTGGGGGCGGGGAGTCTCGGGAAGCTGAGTCACGCCGAGAAGGCAGGAATCAAGAGGCTGTGGGGAAGGAGGACGCGCACCTCGTTTCCTGGGCGTCGGCTTGCATGAGGATGGATAATGGGGCGACCAGGAGTTCGGTGATAGGCGGGCGTGCCCACGCGCCTGCGTTCCCAAGAGCACGGCTGAGGCCGACCGGGTACTCTGGCCTGGAGAGAGAGGCCGGAGCAATGCCCGGGTCCTCCATGCGCAGGAGAGCCAGTGCTGGTCTTCCTGAGCCCGTCGTGTGGACGTGGGCTCTGCAAGGCCGCTGGTCTCCGGGACAAAGCGGCCGCAGACCCCACGGCGCAAGGCCAGCAGCCCAGCGACGGCTCTCCGGCTGTAATTACTAACTCCCCGGGTCCTTTGGTCACTGATGACATTTTATGTTTTCCTGTAAGCATGGGCAGAGGGGAAAGCTGCTTTCCAACAGCCCTGTGAAAGCACTGATCGAAGGGCGGTGTGACTGTGTCGGCCTTTTCCAGGGACTGGTCTTTGGTGTGGACATGCAGGTGGCGGGCAAGTTTCAGGAACGGGTCCTGGTGTCACGCTGGTCTCCCCGTGCCCCGCCCGGCACCGCGGTCACTGCCCGCTCCACCCTGGATGCTTCAGCAACACTGCCCCAGGGGCGGTCACCGCTGGCGGACGTCTTGGGGGCTCCGCAGGGCCTGTCCTGCCTCGGGCACGCCCTGTGAACTCCTCTTCCAGACCCGGGCGTCCTCTCGCCTCGATGCAGGCACCGGGCCAGCGGCTCCTAAGGAGGCTGATGTCCACCTCCCGTCTCAGAGCAAACAGGAGAACAAACAGGGCTCAAGGGGTGTGAGCGAGAGATTTCCCCTTCGGGGAGTGAAAAGTGCAATGTCTGGCTGCTGGGATCTTGGTAATTGATAACCAAGAATGTTCTGTTTGTCTCAGAGTTGACTTTGGCTTAAGTCCATCGTTCCCTTATTATGGAGTGTTTATTGGCAGCCGCGCAGAGGCGAACAGAAAGTCCTCCTGCCGACGCTGCGGTCAGACGCCCGTGCTGGCACCCGGCGTCCCCGGGACCTCGGCCACCTCGGGCAGGGCGCGCACAGCCGCGGGGCAGCAGGGACCCCCACCTGTCTAGTCCTTGCAAGACGTGACCCTGGGACCTTGTGGGGCCGGGCACAGGCCTCTGATAACACTGGCCAACAATTTTTACAAAAGTCATGTCACTGAAATAAAATTAGTCATTTCCTATCAATTTGTATGTGCTCAACATGAATATGACAGTCAAATTCTAATTTTGGCTCTAGATTTTTGTATAATCTGCAAGAAATGGATGTTTACATCACGAAATGCATGCCAATAGTAATAGGCCTATAGTTAATGCCTGTAAAAAATCAAGTCATAGATTACTTCTTAGATTTCTTCGCTTCCCTCTTGTACAGCTGTTCAGGAATAGAACAGATGGAAGATGGTTTCCATTGTGCAAAAGCACAGCCTTAAGCTCAGTTTCAAAGAGCCTAGAAATAGTCTCCATTCTTGTGGGTCATGAGTGATTTCTAAGGCATTCATGAGGCCCTCAATATCGGAACAGAATACCAGAGTACTTTCCTTTCTGAAGAAAGGTTCCAACTGCTGGTGGCACTTTCGATATAAAGTAATTGTGACATCTTCTGGAAGATTACATGGTTAGAGTCTTGATCCTAGCAATTCTTGATCCTAGCCTTGTTCTTGGATAAGTCCAAATCACAAACCAGGTCATTGAGTTCTTCCTGTGTTAGTCTGTGTGGAGTTGATGATGCACCGCAGTGAAAATCTGGATCACTGCCTGCTGATGGGACAGGAGAAGAACAGGTCACTCACCCTTGTCCTCATCAGAGGAATCAAGAGAATATTATGCTGGAGGTTCTGGAATAGGAAGTCCCTCACCATGTGGAACGGGTCTCAATGCAGACGGAATGTTTGGGCAGACTGTTCTCGACTTCTTTTGCTTCGTTATTCTGCTTCATTATTCCGCCGGAAAGAGGAGGAGCCAAGCAGAAGTAACAGTCTTCTACATGATTGCTTGGCTCTCTCCACACCATGGGGACTGCAAACGGCATTGACGGTTTTTTGCCACTGAACCACTGTGAAGGCTGTGTTGTACATGTAGCACAGCATATATGCAGGGCCCAAGGCTTGTCTTGGTCACCAACCTTGCATCCGAAGTAAAGATGATAAGCCTTCTTTACCTGAGAAATGAGACTTCTCTTCTGTTGGCAAATGTCACTTCCCCACAAATAGAGAAGAAATTTTGTCCACGCTATTAACGTACTTTAGAGGCATTACTGTTCTATATTGTGCCTGAATGGATAAAATAATCACAGTTCTATGGAACAGTAGCTTCAACTGTCTCGCACAAAGTCTGAAATATATTCAATGCTCAACCTTTCCGACAGGGCTTTCTATAGTGCACTGCTGACGTCAGCTTACTTCAGCAGCCGTCTGGCAATAGTACTGCATTGCATCAGAAAATGATGTAATCAACTCTGGATGATGTGTGCATGATGGTATTATGCAATGTGATGCAACAATACATCAATCTAGGCTGATTTAGGATGTTGTTGCAGTCCCACTGGATAAATTTACACGGTGAAACATATAAAATGAAATATATGAAATATCTTCAAAACAAGAGCTAATAAAACATTTTCAGGGTTATATCCATGTTCAGCACACCAAGATACTACAGACTAGGGCCTTTTAAAGTCAGTAACGATCTCACTGTTGACCAGTGTAACCAGCACAGGTCTGGTAAACATGAGATCTGCTGTACAGGAAAGATCAGTCGCTGCTGATCTTCCCTAAGGAAAAAGAAAAGGTCTTAACTGCTTTTTAGTAAGACCTTAGCTTTTAAAAATGCACCTTGAGAGCACACCAGTAAGAAAAGGCCTGACGCCGTCTCGAGGCGGCTCCTCCTTTCCCGTGACAGGGAAGCACCTGGGGGGCAGGCCGGCGCTTCCACTCCCGCTGCAGGGAGAAGTCTGTGAGCAGCCAGGGGCACCCACTCCTCGCTGAGGATCTTCCCGTGGTCACCCACATTTCCAGACCCGGACAGACTGACACATGCTCTTCACCCCTTCTCAACTGTCCCTGCCGCCTTCAGCCCAAGCACGGTGGAGGGTGTCAGTTGGGACTGCGAACAGCCAGACACTCCCAGGTACCCGCCCGGAAGGCTCCAGGGCTGGTGAAGAGGCCGCACCCCTGCCCCCACGACTGAACAGCCGGGCCCGCGGTGCCGCTGCTCTCCTCAGGGGGCGGGCGAGGCCACGCTGCTTCTGTCCGACTGCCACAGCCTGTCTGTAGCGTGTGTGGGTGGTGGAGGCAGACTCACCAGTAGGCCAGACGGGCAGACAGGTAAACAGGGCGCACTCCACTGATGCATCTGGTGAGAACCACACCCCAGAAACCATGTGGCCACGGTAAGGAGGCACCCAGTGGCAAGGGGTGCACACTTGCCCTGGCCCCAAGCAGCTTGAAGGAAGAAGGCAGGTCGAGGCAGGTAGGGAAGATGCTCACATCTGGGGGACACCCAGAGAGAGGGGCGCAGGAGACAAACGCAGCCTCATGTCGAGAAGACCAGAGCCCGAGTGGAGGCTTCGGGTGTGGGCAAACATCAGCTTCTCTTAATTCATCCCGCCGCCCCAGCTTGGCACAGAGACGTCCCCCGTCAGAGCCCGCCAGGAAGGCACTGAGGCAGTCGCTGGCGCCGGAACGCTCTGCTGTGCAGTAGTGCTCTGCGCTAGTGGGCGCTCCGGAGGCCGGTCCTCAGGTGTGCTCTGGCTTGACACCTGCGTCACCCGGGGGTTCCATGAAACAGGCTCCTGGGCCTCACCCTCCCTGTCGGGCGGGGCGTGTGCAAGTCAACACCTCTCCCTCAGCTGTCTGGGGCACCCCGCACCCTAGTCCAGTAGAGGTTTGCTGACTATTTCGTAGTTTGATTCAGTGGAGCTCATGAAAACTAAAAGGAAAAAAACAACAACAACCAAACAACAACTCTGTCTTTCAAAAATTAGTGTTTTACTACTTTTTGATTTGTAGACTAATAAACGACCTATGGCTTCAGTAGGAGTTCTGTAACGGGAAGATCTGATCGAAACCATAACCCTGAAATACCAACACGGTAATATTCATTCACATTCCCAATTTGAAGGGAGGAGGGGGGCTAGAGACTGGAGCGCGGAGGTAGATGCTAAGGCAAAGGCTTACATTTAATTGCAGATATCAAAACTGCTTAAGCCTTTGAAATCTTTTCTTTCAATAACAGACTTCTCAAATCACAGCTGCTGTTTTAAAATCCAATTGGCCAGAATCCAAAGGACTCGATTCTTAGTTAATACGAATCAATCACAGCCCTCAGGCCCGTGGACCCCGCTGCACTGGGGCTTGACACGCGCGAGTTCCGGCCCCTTCCCTGACATCTTCATGCACCGTCTCCTGTCTGCATTTCCAGCTCGGTGGCTCCTCGCCCGTAGGCAGACCTGCGTCACGCGGCTCCGGGGGAGACCAACACAGAAAAAGCGCCTTGTTGGCAAACAGTAACAGGACAAATAAATTATAAATCCACCTCACTCCAGAAGAGCGGCTGAAGGGGTGGCGTGCCCACACGAGGCACACACACGCGGCCTCAAGCCCCGGAGCACCGGGCCCTCAGCCTTGGCCGTCAGCGTTGCTGGCTGCTATTGACCCAGCTCTGGGATGGAGAAGGCCCTGTGGCATATCTGGCTGTGGCAGAGGCTGACACTCAAACCTGGTGAGCATTAAAATCCCCTAACTCCTCTTTTACTAAAAGCAAAAACTTTTAAATACATCCGTCTCCTAGTTTTGGGTGCGACATCTTAAAATGTAGCCTGCGGGACCCTGGCCGCGATGTTCAGTATAAAAATTCCCTTCCAGGGCCTCCCTGGTGGTGCAGCGGTTAAGCGCTGCGCTGTGGAGCTGTCGGCAGCGGCGACGCGAGTTCAATGCCTGGCCGGGGAGAATCCCACATGGTGCGGCAGACCTCTCCTGCCTCACCTGCTGCTCCCCTCAGCAGTGTACTTCTGATCTTCCTGTTCTGCTCCCCACTCTGTCTCTGGTGAACCCTCTCGCCGCCCCACGCCTCTGGCCTGTACCCCAGCTTGTATGTATAAATAAAATAAAATCTTAAAAAAAAAAAAAACCAAAAAAAAAAAAAAACCTTAAAAAAAAAATAAAAAAAAAAATAAAAATTCCCTTCCAGGCCAAAGTAGTAAGACCACCCAAATGGACTTATCTTGGCCCATTTCTTAGAAACCATGAAGTCTGAGTTCTCCTTTTGATGGTCCGCTGTGGAGTCTTTCAGGGCCAGAAAGGGGGTGGCAGATATCATCTGTGAGCGTGGTGGCAAAACGTGGCCTTCCCGTGCTTGGGCGTGGCGGCCCTGCTCCGGAAGGAGGCTGCGCACGGCGCCACCACGGGAAGGGGGGGACGGAGCGCCACGTGGGTGACCACCTGGTGAAGCACAGGCTCAGCCCACTGCGTGTGGACAGGGAGCCTGGAAGTCACCTCCCCAGGGTTCTGGCCCCAGAAACGACTCCTCCCCTGCGCGTTCTGTCTAACCGGGCCCGGACGGGGTCCTTGCTGCCTACATGGGCAACACTGGCCGCGCGAGTGGAAAAGGCGAATCCCCAGACCTCAGCGTGAGAAGATGCTACTGAGACACCCAGTAGTCTTACTCAGTAACAGAACTGCCTTCAGGCCAGGAGCATCCCACCTAGGAGGTTTCCTTTTAAAGGAGCAGTCTCCAGAGGCGACGCGCAAGGCCTGGGAGCCGTGCTTGGCCCTGCCTGGGCCTGAGGAGACGCCGTAGAGCAGGGGACGTCCCGGGGGTGTGGCAGCTGCCGGCCCCACGGCCCTGAGGGCCTTCCACTCTGTTGCTGCAGGTCTGTGCTCTCGGAAGCGCCTCCGAGGTGTCGTCCTACTGTCTGTGCGGACCCGACACGAACATCACACGCCACTAAGACCTGACTCGAGCGCAAAGACAGCAGGTGCTGTTTGTCCTCGCGGCTCAGCGGCCCTGGCACGGGCCCAGGGCTCTGCCGGACCTCTGTAATCACAAGTCCCTGGACTTAAGTCCAAGAAAATAATCTGGGTAATTCTGAAAAATCTGAATTTACAACCAGCATATTTGGCAGACATGTGAATTGGCGGACAGTACCAGGTGCTACCTAGCACGAGCGGGGAATGGAAAGCACAACACATGATGGAGCAACATTCGTTTTGTGTGCGTGTGCGTGTGCGTGTGCACTAGCGAGGCCTCCCAAGCACTGGCCCGCGCCTCGGACACGCTGGCCTCGCGTGTGGGGCAGGCGCAGTGAGGCTTCTTTAGGAGGCACAGGCCAGGTCGGCCCCAAGCTCCGGCAGAGTGTGGCTCTCCTGTGCTCAGACAAGGCCTCAGTATCCTCCCAAAGATGCTCTGGGCAGCCACCAACGCTGGGCTGAAGATGAAAATGATTATCTTAAAGATCCGTGCCAGAACTCTGATGAAGAATCTCAATCACCAAGGACTTGATTAAAGTGGATAAAGATTTGTCACCTCCGATTCTAACACTCCGGTTCTCACTCAGAAGAATTCCACGTGGAGGAGAAATGAAGACTGACGACACTGCTTCCAAGTGAAGGCAGCGAGGCACGTTCTGCGCAGTGTGCGTCAGTGTGTGGGGTGCGGCCCTGGGCGGACACGAGGCATCATCGCTAATTCCAAATGACCGGACATTATCACCTTGTTAACCTGGTACCTGAACAGTAAGACTCACCACGTCCTTTTGTGAATCAACACGGGAGAGGGGAAAGGACAGACAGTTCCTGGCGGTGCACACTGAACTCATCAACACGCAGCAGGGGGTTTTATTCTTGGTACGACTCTTGAAGAGTTAGGGGAATGGCTCTCAACCCGTTAAACCTGTCTCTTCTCTAGCATATCTTAGATCCAGGCAACTGAGAAGGCCTCCAGCACAATGGCCCAAGCCTCAGCTGCTCAGCTCAGCTTTGTGTGCCTAATTGCAGACAGACAGACACACACACACACACACACACACACACACACATTCTCTCTCTCTCTCTCTTTCTCTCTCTCTCTCTCTCTCTCTCTGTCATTCACCCTCCACCTTCATCATTAATTTGTCTCCTGCAGATTCTTTCTGAGGCGCTGGGCCCTTTGGAATTCTGGCCTGGGGGACAAGTCATTCTACCCAACCCTGTGGTCACAGCTGCCGAAAGGCCAGCACACCCTCCTGTCCCAAAGAGAAGCAGACGCTGAGCCGAGTGGCTTTTCCACACAGCTTCAACCTGACAGCTGTCAGTGGGGCAAGAAAGCAGAAACAAAAGTAAAGACAAGTTTGCTGCAACGAGCAGTTAAATAGAGCAAAAGCATGTGGAAAATTGAATTTCTCAACACAGCACTCAAACATGTAACACATGTTTTCTCATAGTAAAGCATCTGCTTAAAAAAAAAAAAAACAACACAGGCACAACAGCTTACGTGTACCGCCAAGTACTAGGGAAGGGAGATTTAAAAGAGAAATAAAGCTGAGTTTGCTTTCTTTTTTAGAAAGAATACCATCAACCTGAAAGGCAAAATTCAGCGCAAAAGGGACGGGCTGCAGAGAGGAGCCTTTGCCAAGTGTGCTTTACAGGAGCTGCACAGAAAACTCCAGCATCTTTCTTCCTATTTAATTGAGGAGGAGGCGCTACAGCCTAGGCCGTGGTCTGGGGGCCGCTGGCTGTGACGCACATTTGATCTTCTCGTGCTGGTTAGCTGGCATTGATTTTCTGCCCCAGTGGAAGAGATTTTACTCTGATGCATGCCATTTAAATTCATTTTACACAGCTGCTTAATGTGGCTTGGCGAGGTACTGCCAAACTAGCTGTGTGGGTCTGAATAAGGCTCCTGAGTTGGTAACAGACAGAGCGGATGGACCAGCAGCTGATGGGAAATGCTTTTGCTCCCACTGCGATCTCCCTTCCGGCTGGTGAGGTGACCTTGAAGGTACCACAGGAAAGGAAAAAAGAGGAAAAGACAATTTCCCGCCCAATAAGTACATTTACCTAATGCTCTATGTGCTATTTCACTTTCAGGCTTGTGTTTACAGAATTCTGCCTTTGTTGGTCCACACTGAGGACCATGTTTATGGGGTCTAGAACTCTCAGTTGCAAAATTACCACTGGCTTGTGCTGTCGAGATAAATGTATACGGAATAAACAGGAATCAGATGGAGAGCTCTGTGCCACGCGTTCATGCAAGGAGTGAGTACACACGTCTCTAAGTTCAGCTTTTAAACAAACCTCCTTTTCTGCGCCGTTTTAATAAAAAATTGGTACATTTCGACTGAAGCCAACTACTGAACACAATTCAACCTAGGTATCTTATCCTTAATATACGCATATATGGATAACTCTTATCCTTAATATATGCAAAAAATATAAGCATTTTTGCTGCTAAATCACTCGGTAATAACATACTTTAAGGGCAATAACTCGCTGAAGAATGGTGGCGGCCTGATATTAGTGGTTTTGTAGCAGGCAAGGAGATACTTTTTGTTGCTGTATGTAATTCCTGTGTCAGAGTTGAGAGGAATATGGCCACACTAGGCAGGTTGCTAAACGCTCTTGGGCATTTCTGCATTGATTATTTGGTCGCGTTTGCTGGTGGCTTCGGCGCCCCGCGCCTGCTCGGGACGAGGAGCAAGAGGGGTCTTTGCTGGGGCGATGAGCCCCCGGAGCGCCCCAGGCCTGTTGCCACGGGGAGTCCAGCCCATGGGGTCCGGGCCCTGAGCGCAGGGTGTGGGAGCGGGGAGGGGACCGTGAGGCGGGAAGGACACAGCGCAGTCACTCCGCATGACGCCACACAAGCTCCGAGACAGCACGAGGACACACGGTGACACCAGGGCAGGCGGCGCCACGACGCGGACGTGGTGGGTGCGACGTTCCCCTCCCAGGCGTGAGGGGTGGGGCATGCGGCAGCCATGCAGACGGACCAGCCATGCAGCTTCCACCAACCACCACGGGACCGGGGGGAGGGGGCGGGCACCGAACAAACAGAACAAACAGAAAGCCCGGAACAAACAAAAATAAACGAAAGACACCCCCGGGGAGATTTCCTTCCAGGACTTGGGCTTTCCTCTTGGGTGTCCGTAGGCAGCCCGATGGCACGTTCAGGAACATTTTGAAAAGAAAAAAAAAAAAAAAAGGCCCAGGTCCCGCAGCAAGTCAGGGTATGTGGCTACCTACCCGTACTGGTCAGGCTGGTGCATCATGGGAGCCTGAGAGTTGCCATAGTTGGGGTGCTGGGAAGAAAACATGGGGCGTCCGCCAGCCCCAGACTGGCTGGGATAAGCAGGCGACCTAATGTATGGTGGCCTAAGGTAGAACAGAAGAACAGCTTCTTGGGATTTGTTCTGCAGACAAGCACGAAGCCCCTGTCCACCACGTCACTTCCACGCGTGGGCATGGAGGCGGCAGCCGGTGGCACACGACTCTGTGCCTGCCGCTGCCTGCGAGGGAACTGGGGGACCAGCCTTTAAAAAAGTGGGGGGGGGGAGGATGCACGGGGAGAGAGTAGGAATCTCAGATCTCGTCTCAGGTGTGAAATGTATCTTTGACTTTGATAAAAGCCAAAAAATATCCAGTTCCCACGGAAGCTCCTGGAGCTGAGCGGGCAGTCCATGCAGGCCGGGCTGGGGAAGGGCCCCTGGTTAGAAATAGAAAATGAAAATCCAAGGGTGCGCATTTCTGCCCACATTTATGTAAAGTGGTATAGAAGCTGGCTCAGAGAGGGAGCAGAGCAGGACTTTCTTAATCCAACAGAATTAGGCCTTAATCTCTGTGGTTCTCCTCTTCCCAGATCACTATCTAAGACTCTGTGTCAAATGCAATCAAGGACTTTCTACTTAAAAAGAAAATAACTTCTGCTTTATGAGTTGCAACAATGGACAAGTCATTGAAGCCTAAATTAGAAATCAGAACTTCAATTGGACCAGCCAAGCCAGTCTTCACTGGTTCACGGCCACATCCCCCGGAGGAGGCCCAGCCTGGAGGGGCTGCTGGCGTTCGGGAGGCTGCGAGTGACTGCAATGTGGATGACAGAAAAAGCGAGCGACTGTGACTGATATTCCTTTTAACTCAAGGGAAATTTGTTATGATTTGGAGCCAACAGTGAGATTGGAGGGGGCCCTAACATTCCCAAAATAGCAGCTTCAGAGGAAAAGTAACAAAGGGACTGATTTGAAAACACACACACACCCACACACACACACACACACACACACACACACACACACACACGGACAAAAACCCCAATCTCCTCTTTTCTGCTGAAGAACCCTCACTGTCTTCATGTCCTCAGTGTGCTGTGTTCTAAAACTTATTTTAACACACGTGAAACCTAATTCCCAACGTTTACATAAGCTTCTTTTAAAACATTCTATTTTGCTTATACATTTTTAGTAATGTTATTTTTATACAGGTCAAGTGATTATACGTCAAGAATTACTCCCAAAATTCAGAGTCAAAACGAGCAGGTGATGGGGGGGAAAGCCTTGCTTCAAGTCTGTGCTTGACCAGCTACGTTTAGGTTTGGACACAGAGGTACACCCCGAAATAGAAAATGTCACCAGGAATGTGAAGTGTGTAACTCTCACACAGAAACACTTAGACACACACAACACACACACGTGCACACACAGAGCTCGTTATAAAGATGTTTACGGTGGGGGAAAGGGGAGGCGGGAGGGTCCTCTTCCATGCGTAGTTAGGGGGCGTCAATCTTCTGGCTGAGCCTCTCGTCTGCGACAGGGTGGCCCAGCATGCCCTCACTCCCTGTGCCCGGCTCGGGCGGCGAGCTGCCGCGCCCGGCACAGACATTCCGGACAACTGCCCGCACCCGACGTGCCCGCCACGGAGCTCCTGCCTCCCCGACGCCGCCTCGCCGACCTCACGGCACGGACACACTGAGCACAAGGGAGCAAACAGCCACACGCGCCGCCCGGGCGGCCCGGGCAGCTCCGCGCCCAGCACGCGCTCACACGTCCACACAGACCGCGCGCCCCGACAGCATACCTGCTCTGCGCCGAGTTTGCAGCGGCCTGCATCACTGCGGCGGCTGCCTCCTGTGCCTTACGGTTCACGGTGGGCATCGGCGGCCCCATTCCTGGCCCTCCCTGCTGAGACATGCCGGGAGAGCTGGGAGTCATGCTGCTCATATTTCCAGGAAACGGTCTGTTCTGCATCCCCGCGGAGGGCACGCGTCCCAGGGGCAGGGCACCACAAGGCTGGCCTGGCCCCTGTCCATGCATCTGGTTGTTGGCATTGATGCCCATGCCGGGCCCTGGGCCGCTGTAGCTTGCACTGGGCACCCCACTATACGTTGGGGGTCTGGAGTAGTTACCTAAACAAAAAGCAAACACAAATTAAAGCCTTTTACTTAATATGTGTGAAAGCATCCTGCTGGCAATGCATCTCGTCCAACAATGGGGGGAGGGCACTATCCCTATGAGTCCGCTGTGGGCACCCCGAGCCTGGTGGCCTCAAAGTCCGCTGCCTGCATGTCCACGGGGGCTGGCCACACAGGGCCACTGCCGCAGAGGGCTTCGGGCCCGTCACGAAACACCCAGGAGCAGGCCAGAGAGCCTGGCCTGAGCTGCTCCGCTGCACCCACACCTCACGTTCATACATGGCAGCCGGAATGTCCACGCCAACTCCAGTCTGGAGGTGATGCCCCGAGACTGCGCCGCCGCCTCACGCCACCTCCGCCAGCTACAACACGGCTCAGAGGACAACACGCAGGCCCATCGCACCGCTTTGCCTCCAAAATCCCACAGGAGGCGCCGCGTGGGCGCTCACGTTAGTCTGGCCCAGGAGTTACTCCTCCACCGCTGGGAACAGCTGGTACTTATTTCGTTATTTTGGGGGTGAGCCCCAGATAAGAAGGTGCTGTGTGTGTGCACGTCCTGTGCGCGCCCAGTCGCAGGCACCAGCAGGGGGCCGGGGAGGCAGGCTGGGCCTTGGAGCAGACGAGCAAGTGGCCCCTCACTGCTGCCGGAGCGCTCAGCGCGGCCACACTGGTCCATGGCCCCGTTTCCGCTCTCTTTCCACACCTTTTATTTTGATTGAATGGAAATAAATTTAGTTCCAATAAATGACTCACATAACACTATCCAATAACAATAATTGCAGATAATAATAGCTGCGCTGCACGGCACGAGAGACGCTGGGCTAAGCGCGCTCAGCGATTAATGCGCTTACCCCCTCGGTGAACGGAAGCGTGGATCTGAACTTGACACTATGTACCAATGAGGAAAATCTACAGCTAGTAGGTTAGGAGTCAAGCTCAGGTGAACTTAGACTGGAGCCAAAGTAACTGACCAGTAAAATATGCCACCTTCCTGGGCCTCCCTGGTGGCGCAGTGGGTTAAAGCGCTGCACTGTGGAGCTGTCGGCAGCGGCAACACGAGTTCGACGCCTGGCCGGGGAGAATCCCACATGGCATGGCAGACCTCTCCTGCCTCACCTGCTGCTCCCCTCAGCAGTGTATTTCCGTCCATCTGCCTGTTCTGCTCCCCACTCTGTCTCTGCTGAATCCTCTCGCCGCCCCATGCATCTGGCCTGCAACCCAGCTTGTATGCATGAAATTAAAAAAAAAATGCCACCTTCTGATAAATGACTTAAAATAATGTAAAAAGGCACGTGCTTGTGGACTACAGCTCAGTGTTCCTCAAACAGCCCTTACTGCTTTCTGGGAGAAGCTCCTCATAACTGCTCTAGGCACAGGGAACTCACAGTTAAATACAATTCAGCTCCTGCACTCAAGTGAGAGAGAGAGAGAGAGAGGGTTAGTTGTGTGTGTGCTGGAGGAGCAGGGGTAAGAAAGAAAAAAACCCAGAACAGAACAAAACAATAAAACAGACAATGCTATGTGGAAAGTCAGGAGAAAGAAGAGTCAGTGTGACTGGTGGGGGGAGGGTTAGGTGGAGTCTCTAGAATGAATCTCTGGAGGGCTGCAGCCGCAGGCGTCCCTGGGGGGGGGGGCGGATCTGGGATCTGGGGGAGCTAGAGCTGAGGGGGTCTCTGCATCGCCCACCGCGTGGCCTGAGCTCGGTGTCTGCTAGAAGTTGTTAGGATTTAATGACTCGACGAACCAATGATTTTCTTCGTTGGTACATAGAGTCAAGTTCAGAGCCACACTTCTGTTCACCGAGGGGATGAGCGCATTAATTTCACCAAGGCGAAAGTGGGACACTGTGGGGGGGGTGAGTCAGTAGGTCGGGGGCGGGGCGCACTCAGGGTCGTGAGGCCATGGACAGCGTGCGAGGGCAGAGTTGTGTGGGGCTCCCAGAGAGGAGGCCAGGTTCAGTGTGGCCGGAAGTGCTGAACCCCCAGACGGGCTCACTTTGCAGGGCAGGAGCTTCTCCAGCAGAAACCGGATTGGGTCAGTCACACAGAAGCCAAGAGCCCTTGCGCTCACCTAGGCCCAGTTCTCTGTACTGACTCAGTCCGCATGTCAAGTGTGCGCAGCCCCACAGGAGCTCGAGGCACAGGCCGTGGGGAGCCTGTCCCCAAGGTGGGGTTACGAGCAGCGGAGCCAGGATATGAACCTGGCCGGATGTCAGTGCAGACCAGGCCCCAGTGTCCACGCCTGCACGCCCCTCTCCACGTTGAGGGAGGCACTGCGAGACACCCCGCCCTCACCTCGTACACGTGCGCCAGGCCGCCAACCCACCGGGAGCTTGCAATCTAATCTGTGAGGCCCGTCATGGGAGCCTTCACTAGTGCACGCTAGTCACTGGGCGGGACACAAAGGTCACCGTCCCACAGGCCACGGCTGGCACATTTTCCATTAAAGGGCAGGCCAGTAAACATGCTAGGCTTTGTGGACCAGTCAGTCTATGTCACAATTCAACTCTGCCACGACGCCCAGAAGCAGCCAGAGTCCATGCTCCACCAACAGGAACACCAGTATTCCAATAAAACTTTATTAACAAAAACAGGCAGAGGGCCAGAGTGGGCCTCAATCTGCCAGTCGCCTACCCTACGGCAGGCTGATGAAACATGCCACTGTCACATAAAGACCTGTTACAGCTTCCCTGATCCTTAGGACTAGCTAGACGGTGAGGGGAAGGCTGATGAAGACGCAGAGGAGGAGGAGGCACAGTGCAGAAAGGACCTGGCTGTGGAGACAGGACAGAACGGGAAGGGGGACCCCAGAGAGTGACCTCAGGCTGCGCAGCGGCTCCAAGTCTGCCTTTCATCAATGGGGTTTCGGCAAATGTAACCCCCCACCCCCGCCTCTGCAGAAACGCTCAAACTTCCTGCTTATTGGTTCTTCAGTTGCCTCTGGGCGCCTTCAGCGGCAGGTGCTGCACACACTGGGGGGCAGCCAGTGGGGCCTGCTGCTGTGACCCTCTGTGAGCAGGAGCTGAGACTCCGCCAAGCCCTCACTGACCTCACACCCCCTCGCTTCCAGACTATGGGACAGTATCAGAGAAACAGAGCGCTTCTTTTTGGCTCTGGCTTTTATTAAAAACAAACACACTCATTCATAGTGTGAGTGCGCATGTAATTAGCTCACATACTCCCGCTATTACTCCGTGGCTAGTTTCCACCGCCCCAACATGAAGAGTGACTCATTTGGTAAGAAACCTTCGTTAGTAAAAACATATGTACCCTTTGCTTTCGAAGGAAACAGAAGAACGCTTTACTCTTGCTTCAGAAACTGACACTTAGACGTGGCTGTTGCTAGCGGCTCACACTGTGCCCTTTGCCAGAGGTCGGCTCGGATGGTGCGCCCTCTGCCTCCGGCTGGAACAGAGAGGCCCTGGGCGGACTGCAGGCAGAAGCTGGAGTCCAAGAACACCGTGCGAAGACACGACGGGGGTGCCGAGTACCCCGGTGCCCCATGCGCATCCTTCTCCCACGGAGAGAGGCACGTCGGCGCTGGCGCCCCACCGCTCTTCGCCAGCCAGCTGGGCAGATGCCCGGGGTTGGCGCTCAAGAGCCAAGGGGCCTGTGCCTGACCTACAGGGGCCTCTGTTTGGTAGACGTTCCTTGAAACATTGAAAACTTTCTTCAGCGTGCTCACACGCCTAGACGAGCAGGGCTTCGAAGGCTCCACGAGGCTACGGCGGAAGCCTGGTCTCCAGTCTGGGCTGGGGCGCCGATGCTGACCCGTCCGAGCGGTGTGATCTGGCCAAGTTACTGAACCTCCGCGATGATGCCTGTCACGTATGACGACGATGGGGACAGGCAGAAAGCAAGCCCAAGCTTGAGAAAGCAGAGCCAACCTCGGCTACCTGACACACGACAGCTGCAGCCCGCCGTCATCAGCCACCACGGCACCCACGGTGGCACGGTGGGACCTTCCCCCACCATCTTCTAAACACACGTGGACCGAGTGAAAAATGATCCGTTCCCGCTCCCCCTTGCCTACACGATACCGTATCTCGCTCCTCAAAATAAACAAAAACCAAATATATAAGCCAAGCAAAATATGAGAGAAACAGCCAGGAATGAGAAGTGCAATCTTATTTCCATGTTTCTCTAATAGATTAGTAATTTGTTGGCACTCGCCTTGACAGAAAACAGATGGATCCAGCATTAAGCACAATGCAGGCAGCAGATGCTGGGCCAGCCCACCTCAGCTGGACGGGTCTTGCGCCAAGTCCGAGAGCCCACAGTTTTCAAGTGGGTTCATCTTGGCACACCAGCTCTGGAAAATTGGTCACCAAATGAATTCAGATCTCAACCCACCAGGAGTTACCGGCAAGCAGCAGGGAGCAGAAGCAAGAGCATAGTCGAGTCGCCATTGTTGTCTGAGGAGGCTGACAAATAATTCCCAGCCTGCCTCTAGGATATTTAAATTTGCCCGTTATCATCAATATCCCAAGCTTACAGCTTTCATGGAACTACCAAATGTTTCTCCTCGCACAACAAGTTTTGCTGTTCAGTTTTAACCACTCAAAGATGGGGAGTATGACCCAAAGTGGCTCTGGAGGACCCGGGTGCCAGGCAGAGGCCCGAGGGCACCTGGCCGGGGTGGGAGGGCAGTGGGGAGACGAATAATCAGCTCTAGGCTAGCGGCGAAGGTACTTGTGGAGTAGAGCTACATGTGCCTGCACCTTGTTGCTTGGCCAGTGATGTTCATCTTTGTGTCATGTTTACTGAGGCAGAATTTACATACACCCACAAACGGACGTGTCCCATCCCCGCCGCAGAGTGAAGACACAGGCTATTTCTATTATGACAAGGAGATGCCTTCTGTGGTCAAGCCCGACCCCAACCCTGCGGCTTGGTGACTTTTGATCTGGTCAGCAGCGCCTGCACCTGGCGCCTTTCAGCATCACACATTTGAAGTCATCCTTGCGATCGCCTAAGTCAATCCTTTAGCCCCTTTTACCACTGAGTAGTACTCCGCTCTGGACACGTGGGCTGTGTCCAGTTTTTGGCGACGATGAATAAAGATGTGCAAGTAAAATCACCTGCACACAGGCCTCCGTGTGGACCCCTCTCATTCCTCTCAGTAAAGCTTGAGGAACGGGAGTGCCACGCGTGTCAAGCACTTGTTTAATTTGGGAAAAAACAAACAAACAAGCTTCATCTAAAAACATGCTAATGAGTTGTACCTGCTCCACGCCCTTGCCAGCACTTGCCATTGTCAAATTCAAAACAAAGAAGAACGGTAGCCGTTTCAGTAGATGCGTAGTGGATACGCTGTGGCTTTAATTTCCATGCTCCTAACAGGACATGATTTCAAACATTATTCATGTGCTCATCTGCTGGTTTCCATAATTCACTAAGTCTTTCAGTGTCCCCCCAAAAATAGTAATATTTCAAAACCCTCCTAACTCTCAGGCCTGTGGTGTTTCAGTGTTCTTGCAGGCTCTGCCTAGGGAGGGAAACTGGCTAATTAAAAAGACCACAAGTATAAGTTCAAGATGAAAGCTGATTTTCCCCAAACTGCATTAAATCCAACTATTTGTGGGAACAAAGGCTATTTTTTTGAACTGACAAGGCACCATATTTTTGTAGGTCAACGTGTATTTTAAAGAGTCTTCAAAATGCGTAATGAGTAAATATAACACTGTTACCCTAAGTGCATAAAGGAGGGAAGGGCCTTTCCTTACAGTGTGACTGCAGCGTTTCACTCTTGGACATTTGTTTCATACACAAAAATTAACTCCTTGAAAAATTCACACAGTAACACAAGCTCAGCAAAGAGATGTGGGCGCACACAGAGAAACAACAGAAATGGCCCTTAGTTCCACTCCTCTGAGAGAATCTTCCAGTACTGAGTCGCCAACCCCAGGCCAACAAGGTCACTGCAGGTCCGAAGGTGCCAGCATCTCGGGACTAGCCTCTACGTCGTTAGTTTGGGAAAAAAGAAAACAAAACAGCTCCCAGAGCCCCTCTGGGCCGGCTGTGTGCTAGCGGCCGGGCAGCCAGCATGGACAAAGGCACGACGTGCTCCTCTGAGGCAGGGGCAGGCATAGGAATCTGGACAAGGCCACCTGCTGCGGGCTGACGTTACGCACAGGCCTGGGAGGCTCGGGCACATCTGGCCTGGGTCTGCCCACAAGGCAGTGGGCGCAGAAGAGACAGGCCCTGGGGGAGCAGGGGCACCCCTGCCTGCTGTGTGCGTCTCTCCTAAACGCAGCCTCCTCCTCGAGAAAGAGGGATGATCCAAAATCATCCGGGACGTGTTGTGGGGAAAACTTATATCAACAGTAACTATTGCTGGATACTGACAATGGACAAAGAAGGTCCCTGAATTACGTCCTGTTTTTATAATGGTGATAAGGAAGAAAGGAGTTCTGGTGCACACAGAACAGAACGACGCAGCTAACTGAGGCCCCACTGGGTGAGTCCGAGTCTCCAAGCGCTGTCGGCGCCGCTGGTGAGGGCAGACGGCGCTGAGACCGCCGGGGCTCAGGCGGACGCACTCCTGCATCAACGACAAGACAACGTGCAGATCAGAAAGGGCCTTTCCCTTGCCTGTTGCGTCACATGACCTGCTCTTACTTTCATGATGTGCTGCTATTCAACTTCCTTTCTTTTTTTTTAAAGATTTATTTTTGCATACAAGCTGGGGTGCAGGCCAGAGGTGTGGGGCGGCGAGAAGGTTCCCCAGAGACAGAGTGGGAAGCAGAACAGGCAGATTGACAAACACACTGCCGAGGGGAGCAGCGGGCGAGGCAGGAGAGGTCTGCCGAGCCGTGTGGGATTCTCCCCGGCCGGGCGTCGAACTCGCGTCGCCGCTGCCGACAGCTCCACAGCGCAGCACTTAACTGCTGCACCACTGGGGAGGCCCCTCAACTTCATTTCTGAGTCAAGAAAAAAGCAAGTCCTGACATAGAGTGTCAGGAGGGACTAACTCCTGAGCCAAACTGAGTAAAACACGGTGAAATCTTGGTGGTAACAAAGCGTCGCCAAGGCCGACATTGCCCTTGTGACCCACGGCAAGAGCCTCAGGTGCCCTCCCTGGGCTGAGGGTGGCCCAGGCACCCAGGTGCAGGAAGGCGCCCCCGGGGGTGGGCTCGGGACAGCTCTGATCTGCATCACGCGGGCGGAGGAAGGCTGGGAGAGGATGCTTGTGTCACTGACAGATCTGTGAGCTGTGACTCAACAGGGCGTTTCTTTTAAGTGGATAGCTGAAAGAAACGGCAGAACTCGGCGCCTGAGCAGACGGCGGAGCTGCACACCACGCCTGAGCGTCTACACTGCGGGCCACGCCAGTGTGGTCGGGGCTGCCAGTTACTGTCCCCAGGACAAGGCAGAGATGTGTGTGGTCCTTCCGACGTGAGTGGGCGTCTCGTGCCAGCAAGCACAGGGCAGGTTCACGATCGATTCGGGCAGATGGGTAAGGGAGCGTCCTAAAGCCCTCAGTGGCTTTTCCAGGCTTTAATGCCCTTTCTAGGCCAACTGTGGGGCAAGGCTGCAGGCTGGCAAGGCAGGGGGCCGGGGGGCTGCCTGGCCCCCAGTGAATCTCTACTCTTCCTCTTTGGGTTCTCCCTGGCGTTCTCTTGTGGCCTCTTCTTTGTGTAGCTGTCACTCTTCCCCTTGTAGCTGTTCTACCATGTCTGAGCGATGCGGCCCTTACAGCGTCAGACTGTGGGCTCAGGTGTGCCCACTCACGCACGCCCACACCACACTCCAGGTGCCCACAATCAGGCATGAGTGCCCCGCGCCCACGTTCCCAAGCGCCTCCTGCATTCAAGGCTGCAGGTGATAGCCACAGAGGCCAATGTCGTAAAAGCCTGAGCAACTTCCTTTGTCCTACAATGTCACACACTGCGGTGTCGCTGGCATGCTTAGCAGAGGAAAATAATTAGCTTCCCAATGATCAAAGTTAAAGGTGCTTTAACTTTAAAATTTCTTTAAAAATTTTAAGTTAACTTGTGCTCTAAGTTTTCCTTACTTCTTTGCTAATTCCCAAGTTTTGATACAATCATGACGGTTATGTGTCCCTTACGAAAATTCATGCTTCAGTCTTGAAACTTGAAGGTTAAATTTGAGACTAAAAAAGAAGACTGCATTAACTACCTGTTGCCATGAAATGATCTTCTTCAGTCTGTTTTTGCTAATATTAGTGAGACAGCTTTAGCATATTTCTTTCACAACAGTACGGAACATGCACTTTTGCCTGGCATTGCTGATTTAACCGTAAAGAAAAAAAAAACAGGCTAAGGGAACAGAAAGCTGGAAACACATCTAGTGATTACAACCTGTTTCAGGAAAAAAAAAGGAGCAGACGCAGAAGAAAATGACCAGCAGAGAAACCAGCCTCATGAGGCCAAAGAGCAAGACCGCCCAGGGGCAAGTGTTCTCAGAAATGAATCCACAGGCAGGCATGCCTCACGCCTCACGCCTCACGCCTCACGCCTCACACCTCACGCCTGTAGGGGAGAGGCTCAACTGAGCTCCACTCATGATATGGCTGAGGTTCTGGATTTACACGAGAAGAGCCTCACGCCCCGGGTCAGGGTGACACTACTTATTAAACCCAGGACTTCTGAGGGACTCTGAAATGGGCCACCAGCTGCTGACATTTCTATGACCTTCCTCTGGAATTGAGACCACTGTAATATTATTAATGTGTAATTCACTCTTTTGGAACTGCGTCCATTTCACCCGAACATCATTTAGAGTCTTCCTCTACTGAATTTAGGAGGAAAATATTCTAATGAATGAAGGGCAAAGGAAGACTTCAGATGACATCTAATTTGCCTTGAAAAAACCTTTACACCCTTGTGAAAAACACTTTTACCGAGTAATGCAGAGCTAAGACTCATCAGACTCACCAACTAGCCAAGCCCCCACTCCAAAGACACATGCTGCAGAGACTGAGACACAAACGGGGGGCGGGGGGGAGCCCCCAAGCCAGGCAGCCAGGTGGGCCTGGACACGGCGGACAGGTACATGACACTGGGGGAGTCGAGCTCAGAACCCTTCTTCATCGTCCGAGATAATTCTGCTTACTCAGAGCAGGCTGATGCTGGACCTGCGTGTTGGACAATTAGTGACAAACATGCAGAAAACCCCCTGTGGACAGTTAGTGTGACGCAGGCCCAAAGCACAGAAGAAAAAATGAGTCTTTTCTTCTGAAGAAATACAAAGGTCTGGGGCTGAAGTTGGTCTCCACTTGCTTGTCCCAGACAGATTCGCTAGTAACATGTCAATCACATGATTCCTCTCCGTCTATGAAAGCCAGCCCCTCCTTGGAACGCTCTGTAAGGCCAGTGATTATACACACTTGCTTGAAGGCAGAAAAATGCTATTCATAACATACACTGCAACCAAACATCTTGACTCATTTCCATCGACTGCAGCCTATTTGTAGATCTAATGATTCAGATATTATAGTACTAATACAGATTTTTAAAAATTTCCCCTTCTTAATTTCAAAGGAAATATTCTTCTCGACCCCTTTAGTATTTTTGATGGATTCCTGAGTGCGTGTTTCTAAAATGACCCTTGCTTCTCGAAGGTAAGTAGTTTGCTTCACTGGCAGCTCCATGGATGAACGGACGGCCAGCAGGTTGCCTCTGGTGTGGGGACAACACACCAGTGATGGCCTGAGTGGGCACTGAGTGACCTGGCACCGACCTGGCTCTGTCACTCACTGGCTCTGGGGCCATGATAAAGTGCAAAGTGAGGATGACGGGATGGGCTTCCTGTTAATTAAGAGAATGGGGAAGTCTGCCTGAATTCGAGAGCTGGCACGGCCACCGTGTTTGCAGGCAAAGCTGTTCACGGGTCTGTGCCTCAGTCGCGCATCTGTTAGGAAGGGCGGGAACAGCCCCAATCATAAACCATGTGTGAGGACCAGGTGAGTTGACCAGAGTAACACTGAAGCCACAGAAACACTTAATAAATGTTGGTTGCTGTTACTAATGACAATTTGGAGTAGTTGCTCTTTGACAATAAAATGGTCATCAAATAAAATCACCAAAATGAGTAGCTAATGTTCTTCCCTGAGCTCTCTCAGAGCAAATCCAGAAGGAAATCACTGAGTCAGCAGCACAGAAGTCGAGCCAACTGGGCTGTGGGGGGTCACGCAAGAGCAATTCTCCAGGGACATTAAAAGGGTGACTGAAGACGCAAGCTGGATGTGTTAGCAATAATCTGAGTAGATAAAAGAAGGAAGTACAAGTTTATGTCTGTATATAAAATACAGATCTATCTATCTATTTATCTATCTCCTTCGTTTGGGCTCCCATTTAAGAGCACCCACACAGACAGAGCGATGCAAAGGCCACACCACTAGCTGAGCTAAGGCATCCCTGCCGCAAGGTCAGTGTTTGTGGCGGTGAGAACACAGAAGGAAGGGCAAATAGCTCTGACGGGGGCACAGAGACCACTGGGACCCCGGTGTGAAACACACAGCATCTGACAGTCAAGAAGTCCAGCAGACTCACAGCGCAGTAGAGTGTACTGGAGATGTTCCCTGGGAGAAGGAACCCACAGTGTCCCCAAGTGAGAAAGCACCAAATATGGAAATGATCATCCTCATGTTAAATAGTTTCTAACATTAACTGAATGCCTTAAAAAACGAACCCATACACGAGATCCCTGGCTCGACCAGGGTTCTCCCGCATTGGACTCAGTTTGCTGAGTTAACTTCAAGACCCTGAGAGCAGTAGCGTTAGAAAGAACTGGCCAGGCGACAGCCTCATTTTTTCACTGTCTAGAGGAAAGTGACTCAGCGAGGCGGCAGTTTCCCCAGGACACACAGCAGCTGGGGTAGGAGAGCCCCCCAGATTCAGCGCTGCACAGGCAGGAATCCTAACGTCCAATCATCTGGAAAACAGGTCTTATTCAAAAATGGAATCTATTCTATGGGAATCACCTTGGCTGATTTCAGTCGAGGGAAATCGCTTCTTAAGCGGAAGCGGAAGTGCTTCCCGAGTTAGTTCCAGGACTCCCAGGCTGGCCGGGTCCCAAGAGCAATGGGGCGGCAGAGGGGAGGCTAAGGCGGGGAGCCCAGCACGGGAGCCGCCGCCCAATGTCACACCCCGCCCCAGAGCAGTCAGTCCCCGACTCCAGGTCGCCCCAATCTAAGAACATGGCCGGCGCTGTCTCAGTTACATTCTGGGCAAAAGTCCACATTTTCCGTGCACTTCACAACTGGTAAACTGCTTTCAGAGATTTCCTGAAAGTTTTCTTCGTCTCATAAAAGCCTCCGTTGGGACCTAACGCCCAGGGTTTCCTGGAAGGAACACCGTGGAAAGCCACGCACGGCAGCGCAGAGGAGCTCCATGGAGTCGTCCCCCGCCCCGCCGCGCTCCGCTCCGCGCCTGGGCCCAAGGCCGCAGGAACTGGCAGTTGCGGTTCTGCGTTCTGAGGGCTCCCAGGCTCCCTAACAACAGAACTCGCTGGAATGAAACAGAACAAAGCAACGAAGGCCAGGGGAATTATGGTAGTGTTGCGGTGCTTAAGTTCCCTCAAAAGGGGATCTTCAAAAACCAAGACAACACCCTACACCTCAGTTTTCAAACTGTGAAGCAGCAGAAGAGGATGCTTTTCTGGGAGGTGGGTTACAGAGCCTCATGGCTGCCAGCCTCCCAGCAGAAGAGTGCTCCCAGCAGAGTGCTCCCAGCAGACTGCTCCCAGCAGAGTGCTCAGCGGGCACCCACCCATAGCTGGAGACGCTCCACAGCCTCAGGCAAGCCCGGTTTGCGACAGATGCTGATGCCTCAAAGTAACAGGCTTTCCCACAGGCGACTCAGCCGCTGTGGATGGTAAGCCTCCAACCGCAGCTTCCTGGTAGGAAGCGTCTTCACCTGGAATGTTCCTGGTCTTTAAAGAAGTGAGGACAGTGGGAATTGTGCCAGACTGTGTCATTCTCTATGACGCAACCATTAACATCTAGTTACAATAAGTGACAGATATAAGGAAGGTGCTAACTTCAGATACCTTGCTGCCAAAAGAAACTTGGGGGAAAAAAATACATATATATCAATATCAGGTTAGAAACCTCGATAAAAGGGTTCTACATTGTACACAACAAAACTGCCAACTTCGGGAAGCAGGCTGCGCACCGTGCATCCTGGCCTGCTTCTGTTTAGTTCTCTGCTCGTCCCTTAGCTTCCTTCTTGAAAGACGTGTCTCCATTTCAGGGTTTGTCCTGTCTCTTAAAGCAAGGCTGGTGATGATGCGAAATGAGAACGGCCCGTGGAGCACGACGTGACAGAGGACACCCCTGAGTACCGAGCGTGGCTTCCCAGGGGGGTGGGGGGGTCACTGAAGGCGCAAAGCAGAGTTCAACACCGTGAAAACTAAGTCTCCAATCAGAAACTTACTGAGGACAAGGCCTGTGCCTTTTTCTCAACGAGCACATCAGAAGCAAGGATCTGTCCTTCAGCCTCAGCAGCGCGTGAAGAGCGCTGGCCAGGGCCACGGACACTGCCAGGAACCCCCCCCACTGTGGGCGGAGCAAGGGCTGTGGGTGCGCAGGAACCTCACACACCTGTCAGGTCCTGAACTGCGGGACCTTAAAGGGTGTTCATCTAGAATGATCCTGAAGGCTGACATATTAACAAAAGCTCGACAACCTACTGCGAGGCATTTTGGAGAAACTTTTTTTTACCTTGTGGTCCATACTGGTTCATCTGTGGACCGTAAGTCCCACTTGAGTTACTCTGCTGAAAGCTACTGAGTCCAGGATGCATCTGGCCTCCGGGAGAGGGATGAGGCGACACGGATGGTCCTGTCTGCTGAGGTCCATACTGGGGCAGCTGAGCGTTTCTCTGTGTGCCTGCCATAAAACCTAAGTGAGAAATAAATGGAAATACATAAACGGAGGTGACAAAAATGGGCATGGAATTGTGTGGAAGGCAGGGCCAGGGGCTGCTGCTGTGAGAATTCCCTAGAGACACAGCTGAGGGCACCTCAAAGCCGGGCGAGGACCTGGGAGGCGCCGGCGGCTCAGTCCTGACTCTGGACTCTCAGTGATTCCTGGGAACCCAATGGCAGGTGGACTTGAACTAGGGGTAGGAGAAGAGGGGCGCGGCCTTTTCCTCACAGGAGGAGCTCGGGCCCTTCACTGCACGCTCCGCAGCCCTGCAGGCCATGCACGCGCCTCTGCTGCGTCCCCGTCTTCGAACATCCGCCCCTTTCAAGCTCAGGCTGACCCTCAGCTCTGCCCTGCATGGGGCTCTTTTGCCTCCCTTCTCTCCTCTCCCCCGCTTCCTAGAATATTCTTCCACCTAATGAGGGCTCCTCCCCCTCCAGGTCCGTTCCGACCCTGACACGCAGGGCCGCCTCCTGTGGCTGCTTCTCACTCGTTTCCCATGGCAGTGCTTTTCCTAACCCGTAGTCACTTAATTCGATGCTTGGCTCCCTTAACCTCTCTCTTCCCACAGGAACTGTGGCTCTGGGAGGGCGGGCCGACCTTGGCCCCCGGCACCATCACAGACGAATCGTGAATGAGTCAGTATTAAGCGGCGCGTGCACCTGCTCTGGCGCTCAGTGGGCAGTTACTCCAGTGGCCACGCAATCCACCTGGGCAGAACTAGGCGTAACTAGAAAGCCCAGGTCTGTCCACACGCGAGCAGTTCAGGCAGATAAGGGAGAGAGCAGAACGAGTTGAGAAGCACTCAGCTTGGGGTGCTCTAGGGCACAGAGTACCCCAATCAAGATCGGCAGCTCAGAAAAGCTACCAACACACAAGCAAGACTGAAAACAACTCCCAGAGACCCAGGGATTTGGGTGGGTGCGAGTCGGCTGTGTCGGGGGAAGGTTCTGGAACGCCAGAGAGTGCAGGGATCAGGTGGCAGGTTTCTGCCTACTCCACAGAAGAACCCGGAGCACGAGCTTCCAAAGAAGACTCTGCTGAGGCTGCCCTGGAAGAGACACTGGGTCGAGGTCAGCTTGAAGCTGGGGGTCGGACGGGGCGGGCTGAGGGCAGCGCCGAGGCTTACACGTCGGCGATGGGAAAGGCCCTTTAAGCAGCGCTTAAAGAGAGACATGTCACAAGATAAGCAGAGTGTTCTGTTCGTTCTATTTCCTTATTTATAAGGATCAGCCTAGGAAGTTGGGCTCAACTGCCAGCCCCCAGACATAAATCATCAGAGAAAATGTTTGCTTTTCCAGATCTGAAAACAAACAGAAATCAGAGCACTAAAATTACTATAAATGATTGCATCTTAAGATGTTACATGAAATATTTATCTAGGGTTTACTATAAAATTCTCATGAGTTTCATACGGAGTCCTGTTTAATAAAAAATGTGTTTCAGCTCTGAACAGCTCGTGTTGGTTATTCTTTCCTTCCTTGAGAGAATGACTCTTTATGAGTCAAGGAAAATAACATAGGTCCTTTGATTAGCATTAAATTTCCCTTTGGCTGACAAAAGGTCCAGGCTGAAGGACTCAGAACTTAGAAACTGGTCTCCCCAGGTTATCGCTGTCCCTTGGACACTTTCTAAAGGCTTAGGTTTATTCAAAGGAGCTCAGACAATTCTGACCTGGGCAAATTATTCCTTTATTTTTATTTACTTAGTCCTTAAAAATACATAAGCCATGTTTCACTCGAACGCTCTCCTCTCCTCACTGATGTTTTGCAGAAAACCAAGTTTGTGAAAAGGCCTCAGGAGAGGCAGAACGTTAGAGCTAACTCAAGTGGAACACACCGCAGCATCAACGCCCAGGTTTCAGGACAAGGTTCTCTGGGGTCTGGAGCCCACCTCCATCCACAGGCATTGAAGCTGGAGAGCTAACTTTGTTCTGTGTGCCTCTGCAGTGGCGCCCCTTCCAAGAGCTTCCAAGAGTCTTGATTTGTCTTTCTGGTGAGGCCCACCCCTCACGCTGCACCCCCAGGACAGCAAAAGGAGGAGGGGCCTGAGTTTCCCTGACTGAGTTCTGTGCCATGATCAGCACAGGCCTGAGCAACCTGGATGTGCCGAGCTCAGAATCCAGGGAGGGAGGCAGAGCAGACAGACCTGCTGTTGTGCGCACTAAATTAAAACGTGCGCCCTGAGATGAAGCATCACCTACCCGAGCCTCAGTTTCCTCCCCTTAAAATGAAGATGAGGCTGTTGTGAGATCAACAAACAGAACATGTGCAAGTTCTGAATCTGTGATGTGGCATACACAGGTGAGGTTATGACAGCTTCCCGCCCTATGAAACACAAGCAGCTGGTCTGCTGAGTAGCTCACATGCTCAGATGCAGTTTCAGCAGCAGCAAGAATAAACATGCTAGTTTGTTTCTATATTTTGAATTTAAACCTGTGGAATCCATGTACTTGCACATCTGTGTACAGATTCCAAGAGGCTAGAAGAGTAGAGCTCAGCTTCTACCACCAAGTTGCCAGCTAATGGCAGAAGGACTTCAGCAAACTCTTTCAGGTGTTTTATTTCTCTTATCATAGGTCGAACATTTAGTAAGAAGTGCAGAGAGGAGACAGGTAAAGGGGCGCAAGGTAGAATCACAATTAAAATGACAGTGGAAATCCTGCTAAAAAGTTGTCTATTACCAATGTAACTACATTTTAAAAGGTTATGGAATATTGCCTTAATCTAAACAAACTGATGGAAAATTAGGAGGCATAACTAAAAAGGGAGTATTTCTACTTTTCACCCTGGATAGAAGTTGCTTCCCCATCGGTAAAATGGGGACAGTTCTACCTACCGGATGGGGGTGTGGGACAAATGAGAGATTACATGTGAGCACAGCAGCACCCGGGACACAGTGAACACGTGGTTTCCAAAAATTGTCATTACTAGTAGCTATGACTATTAACAAACACGTGAACGATGGAAGCAGGAGAGGCGGTCTGCAAGCGCCGTGAGCGGGGGCACCAGGCCTGGTCGCCCACACATGCCATGCGGCACCAATAGCCCACGGGCTGGGTGTCCTCACCTCTTCAATGGCCAGGGAAAGACCCCCAGTAACTCACTCTAGTTCTCTGGGACACGCATAAACACTCTTTTCTCCTAGGAGAAATCTAATTCAGGTGTCTAATTTCCATGGGTATTTATTTGGGGTATTCTTTCTTCTGGTTTCACATTTATGAACTAAAGCTTCAATGTTTCCTAAAATCAAATTTCAGCCACCGAGGTCCTGTACATTCATGGTGACACATTCGTATGTATCTTACTGCTTCTAGAAGGTTATTATGAGCTGGCAACCTGTAATGCAGTTTCTGAATAGAAAACTGACAGCTGAAACAGATGAATCTGTTTTTTTGGTTTTTGTTTTGTTTTGTTTTGTTTTTAGGGCATCAAATTTTTCTAGGTAAAAGTCAAATGACTTTAGAAAATCCAACTTTCTAGTAAGGAAAACTCAGAAAACATACAAAGATTTTCCTATATATTATAAAACTATATTGAATTACTAGGTATATTGTGGAATTATATGTCCCAAGCAGATATCTCACAAGGGAAAATTCAAACTTTGGGGAAAAAAGCACTAAGTTAATTATTACTGACATTATATAAAGAGTTACTGAAAAGTCTTAGGAACTCCAATTGGAAATATGATTTATAATTTAATTCACAACATAAACCCACGATAGTGCTGTCATTTCTGAGTCCTCCTTGGCTGTGTAACAGTCACAGATACTTGTACCTCTATGGTCCAGACAGCGAGAGGAACATGTCTGATGTGAAGAACCAGAAATGCGTTTTTAGCAGAAAAGGAATGATATTCTAGAAAAAAGCTGCGTGGGGGCCCGCCTGGGGTCAGCTGTGGCCAGAAGGGCCCCCAGCCTTGCACACGGCCCGGGCTGGGGCTGCTGCTCCAGCTCGCACGGCTGCTCCGCGAGTCAAGTGAGAACAACGCGTGCGAAAGTGCTTTTTAAACCGGAAAACGCCAGAAAGGTGCAGTACAGAGGCGTCGCTACTGCCTTTCCAGTGATGCTGCAGGCCCTTCACTCGCTGTGTGAGTCCTGAGTGAAGCTATCAAACGGGCAACGTAACGCACAACAGTATTACACTCCCAGCAGGCCCCAGTTTTACTCTGGCATTCACGGAACCGTGGTAAGAACGAGAGCATCAAAAATCCCACAATGCGATCCTTGCCCCGAGGAGCCGCAGCCCGCAGCGGGCACGACGACGAGCTGAGGGCACCAAGCCCCCGAGCTGGGAGTCCGGCGCGCGGCCGGGGCTGGGCACGTGCGCACAAGACATCGTGTCTGTCTTCAGGGGCTTTCGATCTAGTGGGGGAGACAGACACCCCAAGCACAACGGAAAATAAGGCCGTGGCGAAACGAGAGCCGGAGCCTGCCGCCTGCGAGCGGCGCTATCCGCGAAGAAGGCCGGTGAGGCGGGCTCGGCCGCCGCAGGCGCCACGGTGGACCGAGCCAGCCGAACGGGACTCCCCCGAGAAGCCGCCACCGCGGGAGGCAGAGAAGATGACGCGCAAAGTGGACCTTCCCGACGGACGCTGAAGCCCCTGCCCCGCGCCGGCCCAGAGCGGACGGGGCCCTTTCGTCTCGTCAGATCTTCCAACTGGTTCGTGCACCGCGCTGCCCCTCTCCAAGCCTTGCGCTTGCCCTAATGCCCACCGCTGGCCTCAGGCTGCAGCCACGGGCGGCGCCCCCTCGCCCAGGCCCCTCCGCCGTCCCACCCCTGCGGGTTTGCGCCTCTGGGAGAAGGGCATCTCCCGCCTGGGGCCAGCGCCTGCCCGAGGCCCGAGGCCTGTCCTAGCTCCTCTCGGCGCTGTCTGTCCCAGACCGACACTTACTCCAGCGGCTCCGCGGGCTCAGCCTCCGTTTCCCCTGCCCGCGCACAGGCCTTTTCAGGACGCGGCCCGCCCCGGCTCTGCGCTCACCGCGGCGCGGCTGCGGCCCCCGGTCTCCGCCCCGGCCACGCTCCCGCGCGTCAGGCGCCGCTGCGGCCCGGCCCTTCGCGTTGCCGCGTTCACGCTGCACAGCAACCGCGGAGACACACGGGCTCACGGCATCCGCGGAGGCCACTTTCTAGCATTTTCTACCACAATCCATCGCTAAATATGTTTTATGTCACGAGCCGACAGATGTATGCCAGCGTGTGTATGTTTGTATGTTCACACACGCACACGCGCTGGGGGGCTCGCAGACCCCTCTACTCTGCAGCGAGCTGGTCATCTCCATTTCCTGAACAGCAGCAGCAGCAACAAACGCACTGATGGGGGCGCCTGAGAACAGAGTGCTAAGTTGTGTCCTCATTGGAATGCAGAGTTTTCATGTCCATTCTGAGGCCGTGGCCGCCACCTTCGTGCAACCAATGTGCCCCCCCGCCCCTTCTGGTGCGACCTCCTGCTCCCCCAGGGCCCTGGGCTCTGGAAAAGCCGGCTCTCCCACGTGCGAGGAACACACAGGCACGTCAGCTGAGGCAGGGCAGTTCAGCACTGCTGACCCTCCTCAGCTGCTGTGACCAAGGCCTCAAAACACTCTTCGCATCTCTCTTCTCGGGAGCGCAAGGTGTCTGGCACAGTCTTGGGACAAACACATCTTAACGAATAAGAAAACATCTTCATTTGGAACCCATTTACTTCTACTGTAGGAACAGTCTCAGGATGGCCTGGTTCCTCCTTCCCTAGCATAGTCCCGAAGCGTCTCTGGGAAGAGCAGGCAGCTGGTCCAGCTGACAGCAGGGAGAAAAGACCAGAGAGCAGGGCTGTCGCCATCACCTCCACAGCTGCCCAGGGAGTCCACTGCGCCCCTCTCCACTGTCCCTGCCAGGCGAGATTTTGGCCTCACTGCCTAAAGTTAGGCACCGTCAGATAAGTTAATTAACAATAAAGCCTCAGTTTCCTTTTCTGAAAAATGTAGACGGGAAATGGGCGCCCCTCCCCGGGCTGTATGTGTTACGTAACGTGTTCAGTTCCTGCCTGCACACAGGACAGAGGCACAACATGTGACACTTATTATTATTCATAAGGTTTTGAACACAACCCATCATTTTATTTCCCATCTGAACGACTCCGAGTTTCCAAATGAGGCTCCCTTGCCAGGCTCCCTACAAACCATTCACCACAGTAGAGCCAGGAAGTGCTGCAAGGGCCCGAACTGGTTCATCCACTCAGGCGACCATGCTTGTCCACCCCCAAGCCTCCTGCAGCCATCTGGCAAACAGCCCGTGGCCTTCCCAGGGAACCCTCCCCGGGGGGCTCTTTCCACAGGCCTCCCCCTGCTCCCCAACAGCATGGCCCATGGTTTCCTCACTCAGCTGACTCCCAGAAAGCACTGCCCTTTTCCAGAGAGCTAGTTCCAGAAATAATTGGCGGCCATATTATTTGGCTCAGAAAAACCCAGGCTGGCAGGTTGAGGACACTCAGCCAACAACTACAGCACTGATTAGTTCTGAGTGGAGGAGACTCAGTGTGCATCCTTCCTGATTTGGCAGATTCCCCAGAGTTTGCCTATTAAAAAAGAGAGGGAGTCAGATCAAGATCCCCGTTGAGCGCCTGAACAGGCCCTCCCCGTGAGCGCACAGGATGTGACGTGCTTCCTGCCGCAGGGCAAGTTGGCCGTGGCGACCAACCCGAGGAGCATTTGTACAATGGATGAATCAACCCTTTAGGGCTTTTAATTTGGGGGTGTGGGATGTTTCAACGGACTCCATCCTCTGAAATAAGATGACTACTGTCTTTCCAGTGATAAGACCCAAGCCCTGGCTTGTTTCTACCACCTGGCAAGACGCTCACAACCTGCCCTAAAGTTTATTCCAAAGGCACATGAATAATTGAGGTATTCAACAACTATTGGTAATTTTTTGAATGCCACAGTCTGTGTAAGCACTGGCTCAAGACAGGCGTGGGTTGGGGGGGGCAGGGCCTGGCCTGACAGTCTGTGGGTGCAGGACTGTGCTCCTGAGGCCGCTCTCCCGTGGAAATCCCCACGGTCTGGTCTCACAGGTGGCAGGTTAAGGAGTATGGGGCCTTAGAAAGGTGCAACTTTCATCTCTACCAGAGAGACCAGTATCAAACATTAAACCAGAGACACATTTTTCTCTTCTCAATAAACAAAAAGATTACTTCATTGCTAGCTGAGGAAAACTGGACTAGAAGGGAATAAGCATTTCTGAAATGTTTATCTGGATTCTATTAAAAAAGTGGGTTTTTAGACCTTTAAAATGATGTTTTCAACACAGCACTATTTGTGGTTTATTAGGATGTTTCTCCTGGTTTATAATATTCTTTATAAGGCTCCATGCTTTGTAAGATTCTCTTATCTATAAAACACAAAAGAAAGCTCCAGAATGTGGTCTAAATCTTAGTGGAACAAGAAAAATCTTAATAGCAAATGATAAATACAGCCGTGACACACGAACTACACTTTCTACCTCAGACATGAGACTGACCACAGGACAGTTTACACCCGAGGGAAGGGGAGAATTCTTCACCGGACAAGACAGAGATAGCACTTATCTTCAGAAGTTCTTCAAAAGTCTCCAAACTAGGAAATTATATTTAATTAAAAAAGTAAGTTTGGGCCTTAAAGAGCATCTGGGGGAGACGCTTCGCAGGGAAACGGAGAGGGAGGGTCCGCACACCCGAGTGGGCCGCGGCAGGTTCTCACAACCTCAAAACAGCTCCCAGGAGTCCAGGCCCAGACAGAGAAAACCAGGCCCAGTGTAAAGCATCACAAAACCCATCAGGTCCAATGCCAAAGAGAGGATGAAGCCAGAACAGGGACTTCAGGATATTAAATGGGAAGGAGTTTAACACAGATCTTGGCCTACAGCTGTACAGCCTTATCCTAGTCAAGCCACACAGCAAATTCCACAATGCAAGAGGCTAAATCCTGCTGGAAAGGACAGCTAGGTCCTGGGCGGCCCCAGTGAAAGAGGGAGGGAGGGAGGGAGGTGGGAAGGGAGGGAGGAAGGTGTGAAGGAGTGTGCTGAGCTCAGAGGGGCCTCTGGGCCTGCAGAGCTGTCAGGGTGCTGATGCCACACCAAGGTCCGGGAGGCCCCAAAGCCAAGCCCGGTCTCCTCTGGCACACGCACTCTTGGCATCTGTTAACAGTCACGGATAACTGCCTGGTGTTTCCTAGCCAGTTTGGTAAAAGCTGCGTCCCCACGTGTGAAAGGAGGTGGCACCACCTCCGGTGTCGGCTTCCAGGCGGACAGCGGCTCCGCTTCCCGAACAGGCATCTGATGCCCCCAGGAGAGGAAAAGATTTTAAGCAGATATTCTCGCACGTGTCCACGTCTTCGGGGTTTATCTGCCTCCCTGCCCCCCACAGGGAGAAGCCTCGAGGTGGGAACCACATGCAGGCTCACTGCCTTCCTGCCACTGAGGGGCCCCAGAATCTGCCAGCTCCTGGCAGCACCCCTCATTGGGTGGGGTGGAGGTGGGGAAGCTCTTGGGGTGGGGGTGGGGCAAAAGCCCTGGCCTCTCCTCAAACACATCCCAGTCCAGCGGCTCAAGGCCACTCCCGTGCCGAGGCAAAGACGCCCGCCCGCCCGTCCGTCCGTCCGTCCGTCACCTCGAGCCGGAAGAAGCAAGGAAATGGCTTTTCGGGTTTTCAACCAGGTCTCACTGCGGCAGTTCAGGCTGATGCTTATGCTTATTATCTGCACGGGGCCTTGCAATTTATCACTTTCAACTCCAAGGTCGCGTTTGAGCCAGGCAACAAATCCACAGGACGCTCTGATCCTCATTTTATATGAGGAAACAGTGTTAACTGTCCCAGGTCACAAAACTAGTTAATAGAAAAGCCTGCACCTAAATTGAGATCTTCTGGTTCCAGAGTCTCTGTAGGTTAAAATGCGGAAGAGCATGGAAACTAGGAGGCACCAGAGCTCTGAAAGGGAACAAGCCCGCAGAGAGCACTGGAGGGGTGAGAACCCCATTGTTCACCAGGCCACAAGAGTGCTGCTTCTGGTGGGGGTGGGGGGACCCCAAGACGGGGAAGAATCCATTCATTTGTTCACCCAGTAATCATGGACAGGAGGACCTTTTAGCTGCCAGGCTCCTGGGGATATTAAAGACAGATGAGGGGAGCCTATGGTCAGGGCAGGGGGAGGAGTCTTAGCAGTGATGGGGAGCAGGTTTACACAAAGATCCCCAAAGAGGTTCAGTGGCAGAAGCCGGCATGAGACAGTAGAGGCAGATCCAGAAGGAGAGGCCGGGGCAGGAGAGAGAGGCCTGGTCAGATCATGGCCGCCCCCTTGGAAGGCAGAGGGCTTTCGTGAAGGCACCAGCTGTCTGAGGACCTTCCCGTGTGCAGCATGGAGAGGGGGCTGAGAGGGAGGAAGGACTGGGGGGCCGGTGGCGTTATCCAGTGGCCTGGACACGTGGGAGGGGGCATGTGAAGACATCCCTGGGGAGTGGGCAGACGTGATGGCTACAAGCTCCGGCTCCTGGTGTGGGGATGTGGGCAGGTCTCGGGCTTTCTCTGAGAACAGGCCCAGAAGGCCCAGGAAAAGGCAGGGCGCCATAAATGAGTGTGAGCCAGACACAAAGCTGAAGCTGCCTGAGATCCAGATGCTCCGAAATACTTTCACTGAAGTATAATGAGTCAATTACAAATGAGTGTTAACTAATGAAAGCACGCTTTCGTTGGCAATGCAAAAGAAATCATTGCATATAACAAAAGCAAGCAAACTGTGTTTCTTCTAAAATGTAAAATTTCAACCGGTGAACATAAACTGACTTGTATCGGATGTGGTGCTTTTCTTCCCAGCTCTCTGGTCAGCGGATCCTGACGGAGACCAACAGGGACTTAACCCGAAGGCCTGATGTCAGTCCCAGGCCGTCATTTCCCCCTGGACTGGCCGGTGAGGGCTTGCTCCATGAGCCAGCCCAGAGGCACAGTTCTGAGGCTGAAGAAATTAGAAATAGCTTTCTAGATATTCTCTCTTGTCTATCACCTTCCATTTGAGTTTATTTTCATCTGTCACAGATTATAAAAAAGGATCCTCAATTAAGAGCAGAGGCTAAATTAATTGCATCTGGGGGTGGAGGCGGAGCCATCATGAAATCCTGAACCCCGGCTCCGCTCCGGGGCAGGCAGCAACCCCCAGGACTGGGTGGGGAATCTCGCTCACACTGGCCTCCAGCTGGAAGGCAGCTTTGCTTTGTGTTTGGCGGGCTCATGATGTCGGTGATAAGAGCAGCTCCCAGGTAAAGGAAATTAGAAAGGTCAATTAAGAGAACGTTTTCTGAAACCAGGGCATCGGATGACACAGATTTACTGTGATCCTAAAACTGAGACTCTGCTAGCAAGAGGCTTCTGGAGTTTGCAAAAATAGAAAAAAAAAAAAATCTAGTGCTACTTTCAGTTCCTTAATAACTATCTTGGTGGTCTTCCTTCACGTCCGCACTTACGTGTTCATTTGTTCTTGACAACTAAAGAGTTAGGTCATTTAAGATACTCAAGAATTATTTTGAAAATTTTGAAACTAACTTGGTGTAAATATCACTATGAAACCAAGTAGCAGCATTAAAAGGTCTTCAAAATTTTTACTATTTCCAGCTAAATATTCCTGAGTTATAAAGAAGGGGGGGGGCGGGGAGGTGGCCTCTGGATATTCATTTCCTAACACACTGGACAAGGGCTCGGGCCAAGGCTGACATCGTGTCCGCAGGTGGCAGGCAGGCCTGGGAGGCAGAGCGGGACGTTTCACCTACGGCAGGATCGAAATGTCCAGTGTTTTGTTCTCTGTGTCGACAGTATTTTAGCCTATGTGACAGCAAATGACCGATAATGGTAAAGCTGAAATACACGTTGTTAATGTGGTAAGCGTCCTAAATTTAAGAATAAGATGTTTCATTTGATTGTTCTGGGCTCTGAAAAGGTTTGAAACTCCTGAGTGGGCGCAGGGCTGGATTGTTTTCTGCTGCCTGCTCAGCCTTCGCTGCTGCAGCACAGGGCACGGAGCATGCACTCGGCCCGGCCCTGGCTCCCAAGAGCTCAGTCCAACTTGTAGAAAGACACCAGATTGATTTTAAGAGATCTCTTTTCTTTCCCTTGACATTAAGCGAAAGATTTGCCCTAAGTACACAGAATGTGGCTAGAGGAATTCTACTCAGACTTTAAGAAGAATGTAAGACACTAGTAAAGAGTCGGAGTTAAGTTATCCCAGCAGCTCATTCTTGGGGTTGCGTTTCAACAGTCTCAGAATAATGAAGACATTCTATTCCATCTACAAAAACACGTAAGCCAGAAACCTCACACTTCTGCGGTACAGAAATTCTGATTCACCTCTCTGCGGCAGCACACAGAGGAACACCTGAACACCACCTCAACCCAGTGTCATTTCTCTGGGAAACGGCGGCATCCACAACGATGAAAGTATACAACAGAAAATGCCACCGTGCGGACCGCTCACCTCCTCTGACGCAGCTGCCATGGAGCCGAGGTCTGGCTGTGTCAAACACTCAGGCCTGGCTGCCTAACACACTCGATCTGTAAGACAGCAGCAAGACTGCCCTAACTTCTCCTTGTCCCGCAGCTTACAGCAAACGCATGACAAGCCCGGCTGGCCTATTCTGGGGTCGGAGAGGTAGCGAAGGCCGACTCTCAGGCGGTTGCTTTCAGCTCTGCTTAAGCAGGGACGGGGCGTCTCTGAGAAGTCATCACGGAGTGGACAAGAACGAGGGCATTACTCAGTAATTCTGAAGATTTCACCCAGGACACTTCGGTGCGGCTCTGAGGGCCACAGGACAGCGCCGAGGAGCCAGCCGCCTCCGCAGCAGAATACACATCCCGGAACAGGGCAGTCCTGGCGCGTCTGCTGACGCAGTCCGAGTCCAAGAGGGAAAGTTCTTAGCGGATCTGCTTTCAGCATATCTCAAGGACTAATTAAATCCTCATTACCACCTTCTAATTATTCGAATACCGTGGGATTACACGAAGGATGTCCCTGCTGGCGCACTAGATGAAAAGGGTTAAATAACCTCTGTTGATTTTGAGAATCCAGATCTAGCGCAGGCCTTCGGAAAACCACCAGCATTACCGTGACTATTTAAGTAGACACCACTGTGAAAATTAAAAGGAAATTCAATTAAAAGGTCTAAAAAAATTAATTCTGACCTCTCCACATCTGTCCAAATAAATAAGCCTTCTTAAAACGTTTTCACCTAATTGCTAATCCAATAAATGAGAAGGGCATTTGCTAGTTTCATTAAGCTTACCCTTTTATAGGGGTTAAAAATGCAACCATTTTAATGTTAATATGACTACACTTATCTGTCTACTCAGATGACTGTTCCATAGCCCCTCCAAGCGCTCTTGGAAACAGTTCAACCCTGTAATATGCCATTTCCTCTTACTCTGTCCAAATTTGAAGATATATAAGTTAAAGATGAAGAAATATGGATAAGCTAATAGAAACTTGTTGACTATAATTTTCTTTAAAAGTTTATTCTGGTATTTTAAGGTTACCTGAACTGCTCCTACAATGCCTTATGCTACTTGGTTTTTTGCTGAGGTGTTTTAATAGCGATTATATCGCCATTACATGAGGTCTATCGAGAAAGGATTTATTTAAAATAAAAACCAATAGCAAATGTGTTACAGAATACTAAACTGAAGTTTTGACTTTTTTCTTTTAAACTTTTGTCTGTAACAAAGAAGTTACAACGAAAGAAATGGAAGTAATCTTCTTAATTTAGTTAGTAAGACGGTTCAGCGCCATATTACATGCAGAACCTGAAATCAAGCTTGACGATAGAAAGGTGGAGGAGATAATACGATCTAAGAATGAAGAGGCCAGTGACGCTCGACAGCACCCCCTTGGTACCCACGGTGCCATGTTCCCCTTTACTTGCATAACACTTTCCACAGATGGGAAATAAAACCCCCCTAAAATAGTTATTTCTACCTACATTCCGTGTGGGGTAAGGGGCCTATGGCTGATGCCCTCGACAAACGCGACAGCAGCCCACCAGACAACAGGGAACTGCAGAGGGCCACCGTGAGCGGGGTCAGAGGCCAGTCACTGGGTAGCACGTGGCTTTGCACTAAGCCCTGGGGGGGAAGCTGGGGCGGGGGTGGGGGGGCCCTGGGGCGGGTAGGGTGGGCGTGGGGAGATGGCCTTACAGATGCCAGCCTCAGATCTCAGGCAGCCTCAGGGTTGCAAAATTCTCTGAAGGAGACTGTACAGTTGATTAAGTAATGTTCTTACTGCACGGGGAGCCGAGGACAGGCGGGAAGGAGTGTGGCTTCTAGGTGCCCAGAGAGCACTGGCTGGGGTGGTGTCGGCACCGTGCACCCCATGAGGCCTGAGGGGGCACACAGAGCACTGCCCTCCCACAGACAGAGAGGCTGCATCTCTTGCTCTGTGCAGGTGGCCCTGGGCAAGTGTGTGTCTAGATTCTTTGCTGCTGAAGGCAAAGATCTCACGTCCCGTTTACACATTACAAAGCATATCTATGGGCTCATCTCCTCATCTTTACTCTCACAGAGTTAACAAAATAAGTCAAATGGAACTGCTCCACTTGGTTATTTTAGCATTCAGCAGAGCAGAAGCTCTATCTTTACTGGTTTCTGAGAAAAAGTACATTCTTAAATAAGATGCTAACTCATCACTATGTATTTTTGTCACTCTGCTTCTTTCTTTACGTCTCTAAATAAGGGGGGCGGTATATCAACTGAAAAGGTATAAACGAAGTTAAATTATTTATAATACATGGGCTGCAACACTCGGGAATTTTCTAGCAAGAGTTTTCTTAGAGCCACCTTGCACTGTATACAATGTTGGCGAACATCAAATCATGGTAAAACAAGTAAGAAAAATGCTTTTATAACAGTAGCAAAGCATTAACATGATTGCATCATTTGCCATTAAAACACCTGAGCAGGGCCTCCCTGGTGGTGCAGTGGTTGAGCGCTGCGCTGTGGAGCTGTCGGCAGCAGCGATGCGAGTTCGACGCCCAGCCAGGAGAATCCCACATGTTGCAGCAGACCTCTCCTGCCTTGCCCGCTGCTCCCCTCAGCAGTGTATTTCTGATCTGCCTGTTCTGCTCCCCACTCTGTCTCTGGTGAACACTCTAGCCACCCCACGCCTCTAGTCTGTACCCCAGCTTGTATGTATAATTAAATTAATCTTAAAAAAAAAAAACCACAGAAAAAAAATTAAAAAACCAAAAAACAAAAAAACCACCTGAGCAAACAAATGTCACCAGAGGCTCACATCTCCTCCTACATTTTAACAAATGACAAACCAATAAAAACCCTTGCTGGGTGTCCCCGGTGGTCTAGGGGTTAAGTCTCAGTGCTATCAAGCTGTCACCATGATGGCCTGAGTTGGATCCCTGGCCAGGGAGCATCCCACATGGCCAGCAGGCCGCGCCTGCCTCGCCTGCTGCTCCCCTCAGCAGTGTTTCAGTCGATCTGCCTGTTCTACTCCCCACTCTGTCTCTGGTAAATTCTCTCACCCCCTGCACCTCTGGCCTACACCCCAGTTCTATGCAAAAAAAAAAAAAAATCCTTGCTACCCACTTTTAGAGATTCAGCTCACACATGGCAGAGTGTCACCTACACTCACTTCCTCTCCGGGAGTTGCCCAGCGCTGCGGACCGACAAGGACGCACACCTGGTCTCCAGCGTGGTTGTTCAGAGAGCACGAGGGGACACGCTCATGAATGCAGACTCAGCAATTTAAAACATGTACAGCGGCTCTGTGAAGGGCACGATCATTCCAACCACCCCAACTGCTACTATGCGCCGCGATCTGTTCCACGCTCCGAGGAACAGGATCGGCGGAAGGACACCCACAGGTCGGCAGAGCCGTTTCAGAGTAACACGGAGATCCCAGATTTGGCTCTGGGGTGCGCTCCTTTCGGTTAAAAGTTTACTTTAATGGCGTTTCCTCACCTTGCCCGTTGGGTTCTGTTTGTTTCCCATTTCTGAAACACAGTCGTCCGAAGGGGCCGGGGGAGGGGTCGCTGGGGCCCCGGGGGGGGCACACTCGCCTTGGCTCTAAGCAGTCAGGTGGGCCCCCTGTCTTGCATGGGCATACCTGGGCGCAGCTCCCCGGAGATCCTGGCCCGGGCAGGCGCGAGGACGGGGGAGACCAGAGACCTCCACCGACAGCTGCGCCTGGCCCGAGGAGGGGCGTTTGCAGGGTAATTTCTTTCAACCCTTTTCCTTCCCGTCTGACGCAGGTAGATGCCCCTGAGGCCCAGAGCAGGTGTCTGGGGAGCACCCTGCGCGGCCCCGGCTCCCTAAACCTCCGCGTCTCCGGCCCGTGGAGCCCGGGCGTGAGCAGGAGCCACGCGGCGCCGGAGGCCGCAGGCGCGCGCAGACGAACGAGGGCACACACTGCCCAGCGGCGGGGTCCCCGGGGCTGCTGGAGCCGGTGCTCCCAGAGGAACCCCACCCAGGACGCTCAGGAACCTGGGCTTTACGCGCCACGCGCCCCGCCCACCTCGGCCCTGCTGACTCAGCAATCTGTTTGAATACGTTTTCCAGGTGATTCTCCTGTACCCCAAAGTCTGAAAACCATTAGCTAGTCCGTTATTAGAACATGTTACAGTATCTCGAGAAGGGAATTAATTATACCTTAAATTATCACCAAGGCCTTGAATACGTGGCGGCATCAGGAGGGGAAAATTGAACATCCCCACTGAACAGACACTTCAACCAGAACGCTGTGTAGAGAAGGCTAATCCGGCCGTCTGTCGGGGTTCACTTTCTAAATAACGCCCTGCTGAGAGTGTAACATGCTAAATAACTCATACTGCATAACACCAGGGGAGACTCACCACCTCGACAATTCACATAGAAATAACGGCCAACGTGAGGGTCAGGGACTTCAGTATCAGCTACCAAGCTGCCAACGTTCATCTTCCGGGCGGGGCGGGCGGCGCCTTCTGTGGGGCAGGTGGCACAAGCCTGGCTCATGGGCGGCGGGGAGGGGCGGGCACCGCGGCAGATGGCGAACGGCTTGTGAGCCCCGGCTACGCTAATCTGGATGGAAACCGCCACCACCACACACAAGTGGCTTAATTACTGAAGGGGAGAAAGAAGACAGAGGCAAGCAAATGAGCGCCGGTGGCCTCCGTCGCCAGGGCCAATACAGAGGACGGACTAAAGGCCGAAGCTCCGCAGACGCACGAGCGAGGAGTGTCAGGGCTGCAGGAGAAGCCGGCGCCCTCTTTCTGGCTCGGGCACTCATTAGCTTCTGAGGGCGGGGACGTCATAGATGACCTCAACGGGCCTCCGTGCTTTTACTCTAAGTTGAGGTGACTGGACTGTATGGTCCTTGGCGGCTGCCCCAGGCCCAAGAATCTACAGTTTTCTAATACAAGGTCTCATGACGTGTTGAAAACTTTTCTATTAAAGATCACGGGACAAGTCATTGATGGAACCCGCGAAACACACCCGCCATCTAGCACCCACTTCATCAGGACCCCTACCCAAATGGCCTCATCAGCAGTCTACAGCAACTATCAGGCAGGAGTCGGGGTGAGTCACGCTTCAGGGAGCCACGTGGGCGTGACACAGGTTGGGCCTTAAACTTCATCCAATCTGTGAGAAAACATCCTTTTCCATATCTGTTGTTACTTGTAAGCGCTTGTTTGTTTCCTTCATGATGAGGAGACGTGATACTCTTAAAGAAATGACTTATAAGGAGACGCACAGTAGCAGATGTCACAGAAGCCTTACACACCGCAAACACACAGGCAGACAGTGAGACAGGAGCTGGAGACTGACCTCTTTCCTGCGGCATTGGAGACTGGCTCAGGGCGGGGTGGGAACTGGATTCTGCCTGGCTCCCGGGTGGCTGAGGAGGCATCTGACTGCCTGGAAGACACAGGAGGGGAGGCGGGGCGGGGGAGCCCTTTGCGTTATTACTGCGATCGTGTAAAAGCAAGACAGCGACATTGACTTAATCTTTATGAATCACAAAAGGTGCAGCCCCACACAGAAAAGACACAGTTCAAAAGGGTGCTAGTTCACCCTTCTCGGTGCAGTGAAGAAACATGCAGCAGTGTGTCCAGCAGAAGGCCTGGGGACCAGCTCGGTGCTGTACTCAGCTCCCAAGTTCCCAACCAACCTCAGCCGGAGTCTCCTGCCACGCACCTCAGTGCAGTGACAGGAAATCCAAGGTGAGAGGACGAGGCCCAGTCCTCCTGAGTTTGCGGTGTCTCTGCGCGGGCAGGCACCGTGGTGTCCAGCAAGTTTCATTGGTCACTTTATTCAATCAACCCATTTCTTAAAAAATTCTATAATTGCTCAGAGATTTAACACAGACTTAGGAGAAAACGTCCATTAAAAAAGAATTCTAAAATGTACATTATCACAAAAGAAGGAAAATATCTGAATCTCTTCTGGTCTTTATTGCCAACAAGGCCACAGCAGGCTTCACACCTCTCTCATCTCCATTCACTCAGTGTTTGCTCTGGTTGCCTTTTCAAACTGTAACATAAGCTCCTTGAGCCAGGAATCCTGTCTTTGACTCCCTTAATTCCTCCATTTGCATAACAAATATTTACTAAATCTTTGTTAGCTAGTGGTCCTAAATCTGAGACTATGTATCGAAGGAAAAGATACTTTTAATATTTGATTTGTTACAGACAAGGTATCACAGGCAGGCAGGAGCCAGAATTTTGATAGCGAAGAATCCTCAGAGGAGGAACTGGATGATCTCAACCCACTTTCTGGCCCAGGGGTGTCCATGCATTTGGAGGACCAAAAATACCATAGAATAAAAAAGGGCAGCTGGATTATTAGCACAATCCTCAGGGCATGGCTCTCACCGCCTGAGGACTATGCTATTTTATCTTCTAGCTGCCACTTTGCTAAGACATGTTGGAAAGAAACACACACGCGCACACACACACACACCCCCCTCCCCCCCCCCCCCCCCCCCCCCCCCCCCCCCCCAGCATGGCCCTCTGGTGTGGAAGTCTGGGATCATGCCAGACCAGGCTAACTGCTTTGATGAGTAGAACCTTCTACTCTGCAGCTCTGAGAGTGCCCAAAGCAGCCCAGGGCAACACAGGAGACAGAGGTGCCAGAGACCAGCTGCCCAGTCGCGAAGGCCCGAACCTGGTGTTCCGCAGTGAACCGCCACCCGCCCCTGCCACCAGCCCCAGCCTCTCTGTTGGGCCAGCTGGCGGGCAGGCCAGCCCAGCACGGCCGAGCCCCTGGAGTCTCTTGAACCCCCGTTCACTCCTAACTCCAGTGACAGAGCTATCCGTGACAGTGGGGAGGCAGGAAGGGGACTTCCCATTGAGAAGATGGGTACAGAGAGTTATTAAATATGACATGAAAATTCTGAAATTGGTTTTGGGAGTAATTTAGGCCCCTCACTTTCAAAAGGGAAAGCGTCTTTTTTGAATGCTGAATAGTATTCCATTGTGTATATCTACCACATTTTCTAAAAGGGGTCATGCTCAGTGAAATAAGCCAGAAAGAGAAAAAGATTGAATGGTTTCACCTATAACAGGAATACAGGGGAACCAAATGAGAGAGAGAGAGAGAGAGACACCCAGTGAGGGAGGGGGAGGATAAGGGCTCAAAAGGGGGGAAAAAGAGCACAAGGGATAATGGTGCTGGGTCTCGGGTGAATGCATGGTGTGTTACCCAAGGGGAATACACAGTGGAAACAATATAAGTAACAATACAAAAGAAAACAACCCAAAAAACAAAAGGGAAAAAAGCCTCTGAATGCACTTCTGAGTGTCCCCTCTCCTGGCCAGAAATGCAGCGGAAAAGCCAGGAGCGGCTCTGGAGTCAGGCCTCAGCAGGGAGGAGACCCGGACGGACGGCCGTGGACGGCCGTGCAGAACGGACCATCATCACGACATTCGCAGCTTGTTAGTATCAGCACGCAATAATTAAATGTCACATTCTGGAGCAAAACAATTTCAAGGGTGAACACTGGCCCTCGGCTCGGGCCAGATGCGCCTGTGTTCGCTGTGGGTCATGCGCTTCTCGCAAACACCCAGAGGCTCCCAGCCCAGTCCGTGTAGACACTCGCAGCAGCTGGACTCAAACACCGGCTTTTGGAAATGTCGCTGGGGAATGAGCTGCAGTGAGGCAGTGAGTGTTTCCATTATGACGACGGCTGCTGCCTACAGACTGGGTTCAGAGACGCCTGACGGTAAAAACAAACAGTAATTCTAGTTAACACGGGACACCACTACTTATCCTGTGCACGCCCGAGGCGCTGCTCTGCTATGCAGTATTTCAAGTACCAATAAAAAAGGCTGTAAGAAACTCATCTCATGAATTCATAAAATACCACCATTCATAATACACCATCCCAGCTGAGCAACACTGTCTGCCTGTTGCAGTTGGAAGAAATCTCCTTAAAGCAATGAGAAAATCCACTTTTTCAGTCTGCCCTTTAAAGAAACAAACAGAAGTCTTTTCATGGGGAAGAGATTTGCCCAAGCTGTTTCCAGTCCTCCATTTTTCTTTACCCCACCTTCCCACCATTTCACAGTCAGTGAGAAATAGCTTCATCCTCAGTAAGCACAGGGGTAAGCAGAGCCGCCGCAGACGATGACTCGGGAATATGTCTGCGATCAGCGACGGGTCCACGCTCCACACTCAGAGCCCTTGGCTTCGAGTCAGCGAATCTTCCAAACCCTGGGTTCTCATGACACACCTGTTTGTCATAAGCAAACCCTTGTTTCCAACAAAGTTTGGTGACTTTGAAACGAATGTTGGCAGGTACAGGGAACCAGCCACCTCCACCAGGAGCTTCAACAGTAAAACCCAGTCTGAAAGAAGCGCCCTGTTTTGGCCTGGCCTATCACCATCGGCGCCACAGGGAACGTCACAACAGGGAAAACCTTGCTGACAGAGTCGAACCCACTTCTGCACAGGTGTTTATTCGTCTGTGACCACATACCCAGTCTTGTGCAAAATGTTGGCGCAACTGGAAAGGAAGCATCGGTAAGTCACCTGAATTTCTAACTCTGCCGGCTTGGACTGGGGTGTCTTATTTACCAACTTCCATTTTGAAATTAATTTTAGACCCAGAGAAAAGGTGTAAGGCCAGCACACGGTAAGCTTTATACCCCCAGCCCCGCCCCCAGTGTGGACATCACATGCAGTCACATGTCATCGTCAAGAGGACCTAATTGTGGCGCGTGGCACTCAGGTCTTCGCTGAGTTCCAGCGTTTTCCATTTGTCTTTTTTTCTATTCTAGGGTCTTACATGGACTTTATTATTTCTCCTCAGCCAACTCCAGGCTATGAAAGCCCCTCAGTCTTTCCCTATATTTTATCATCTTGATGATTTTGCAGGGCATCGATCAGTTATTTTGTAGACTGTTTCTCAGTATGGTTCGGCCTGATATTTTTTACAACTGAAATGAGGTTACGCATTTTGGGAGTGAACCGCAGAAAAGACCTTTCCAGTTTATTCTATCAAAGGTGTCAAGACCCTGGTGAGGTTTACTTCCACGGTGTGGTGAAGTCGGTGACTATGTTTCCCCAGCAGAAAGTTACTGTTTGGCCCTGTGCGGCTGATAAGTGTCTTAGGGGAGGTACTTGAAACTATGCAAAAGGTGTGAGGCCCCCTAATGTCAGCATCCATTAGGGCACCCGGTCTGTGATATTTACTACAATGGTGCTTACTGAGGGTGATATGGTCTCCCTTCGCTTCCCCTAAAATTAGTGGGAATCTATTGCGTGGAAAGTCATCTTCCACTCACTCCCCATTTGTTCGCGGGTTTGTCACACACTATGTCTTCTTCCCACATGGGCTCACAGGCAGGCTCCTGCAGGACGACCTCCTGTGAGGCACCTGGGTGGGCCACACGACCTCTGGGCCATCTCCGTCTCAGGACTGAGGGCAGGGCCTGTGATTTGGCTTCTAAGCAAAGACTATGAGAACAGGCCTCCCTGGTGGCACAAGGGGTTAAGTCTCAGCACTATGAAGCTGTCCACAGCCACTGCTGCACGAGTTCAACCCCCGGCCAGGGAGCTGACCCACATGGTGCAGCAGACCTCTCCTGCCTCCCTGCTGCTCCCCTCAGCAGTGTATTTTAGTGGATCTGCCTATTCTGCTCCCCACTCTGTCTCTGGTGAATCCTCTCACTGTCCCCCAACCCCCACACCTCTGGCCTGTAACCCAGTTCTTATATGCATAAATCAATCTTTAAAAAAAAAGATTGTGAGAACAGTGATGGAATATTAACTCCTAGTATTATGTTACATGACAAAGCTAAAGGGGGCTGCAGATGGAGTTAAAATCCTAACCAGCTGAGTTTGCAACAATCAGTGGGAGATGATCCTGTGTGCTGTACAAGGTGGGGGCCTCCCTGAGCTGACGGCTGCTCCTGGTGGCCTCTGTGACAGCAGCGATGAAATGGAGCCTGCCAACACCCCGCGGAGGCTGGAAGCAGCTCCTTCCTGGGCTGCCTCTACAGGAAAGACACCAGGACCGCAGCCTGGGACCTGAGCAGGCCCGGGCAGGATCCCGGCCCAAGTGCACGGTGACTTGTTACACAGCCACAGAGGAATCCACTCGTATTGATTTATCTTATTCTATAGGTTACACTCCAACATTCCCATCATTTTAAGTTTCAAACTGTCCCAGCTTTAGCCATGAGAAGCCCCTTCAAATTTTCTTACTTCTGGAAACCACAAGATGATCCAGGCTTATCTTGCATTTTCCCTGCCCTGGTCCTATAACAAACGCTTCTACGACTTTGGCTTCTTTTACTGAAGGATGGTGTTCAGAGACCAGAGCTGGACATGCGGTGTGCTCACTCCTCCGGGGCAGTCACTGCTTCCAGGGCCTTCCAGGGAGAGGGGAGCCGGTGGCTGTGCCCAGCCCGCAAACACGCACCTGTCTGCATCTCAACCTGTCTGCATCTCTCCCATGGAGTCAACGCTGACTCAACTCCAGCCCAAACTATTCCCTATTTATCTACAACTTCTTTCTTCAACACTAAGAAATCCAAGTCTCATGATCAGAATCAATTTACTTATTTGCTCGAGTCCTTAGATACACAAAGTAATTTCAGGATTGCGGACCTATACACCTCTTGAAAAAACCGAAAACCAAATACCCAGAGTGATGTTTGTATTCTGTTTTGAGTTCCTACCATGTCTCAATCATGTTTACTTGCTTTGTTATTTTGGGGGCACATGAAAAATCTTCTGTGGTGTAGGGAGAGAGTAACACAAAAAGACAGAAGCAGAAAGCAGAAGTGTCATCCCCAACCAACCCTGCTCCCATTTCTCCTGCTCTCCGCTGTCCCAGCTGCCTTTGGAAATACCCACTCTCGTCAGTGCTGGGTTTATCTTTTCTTTTTTTTTTTTTGTATCAACGAGGTGACACCTGTTTCCTTATGTCACCTTCCCCCTTACATGAAGTGCATCCCAGGTATCTTTGGGGCTTTGTTTTTCCACTTAATGACCTATCTTGGAAAGTACTTCCTCCCAGTTCATTACATTTGCTCATTTTCAAGTAGGAACGTAGTATTCCTGTGTGGGAGTGTTCCACAGCTTATTCATCCACTCCCCTATATTGGCCATGGAAGTTTTTTTCCCCAATCTTTTGTGTTTTAATTTTGTATTGTGAGGTCTAAGGGGAAATTCCTTAAAGTGGGGTCATTAGGTAGAAACAGATTTCCAAATTTCCTTCCTGAAGTTTTGAGCCAATTTACACTCCCACAGAAATGTCTGAAGGGCCTGCCTCTCCATAATCTCAGCAACACAGTCTGCTGTCATCTGGAAAATGCTGGTCAGTCTTGTGCCCGAGAAAAGGCATCTGACTTTGCATTTCTCTAATTTAGAGTCTGACTAAACTTTCGTGTTTGAGGGTTATTTATCTCTCTTCTGGTGAATCATTTATGTCCTTCTCTTATTTTCTGGGGTTTTAGCCTTTTGTCCTGAGAAGTTAAAGAACTCTTTATATATCATCAGGGAGGCTAGCCCTTTGTGGAGTAAATTGTGAATATCTTCTCTTTGTCAGTTACCTTTAACCCTGCTTATATTGTCTGTTGTAATTGAGGTTTTTTTTTAAGTAGTTAAAAAAAGGAACAATTTTGTAAAATATATAAAAATTGTATTAAAATGGAAAAAATTAAAAAATATGGAAAAGTAGTTAAATATATTAATGTTTGATTCTGAAATTTGAGTTACAATTAGAAACTTATTCCTCTGTAACACTAAAGAGGAATTTGGCCCAATTTCCTTCAAGTTCACAAACAGTTTCATCTTAATCTACTGGGAGTTCATCCTTTTGCACATTTCCCCAACTGCTGCTACAACATTTATTTAAAAATGCATTCTTGGCCTGGGGATGTGAAATGCCACCTTTGTTATAATTTAAGTTTTCCTATGGATTTGGCCTAATTCTGGACTTTCTATTCTATTCCACTCCACAGGCCCATCTGCCTGTTTATGTGCCAACACTACATTGTTTTTGATCATAATGGCTACGATTACTAATGGTTTTACTACAGTGGTTATCACATTATGACATCCATTAAGGCTAGTCTCCCAACCCTCCTCCCTGAAGCGTTTCCTAGCATGGCTTTTTCTTCTACATGGACTTTGTTATCAACTTGTCTATCTATATAAAACAGCTATTCAAGAACAGGAATGTCTCGTTTGTTCAAGTCTTCTTTAGTTTCCTTTCAAGCATATAGAAATTTTGCACATTTTATGTTAGATTTATTTCTAAACATTTAATCTTTGTTGCTATTACAAGTGATACTTTTCTCGATCATTATGTCTTTTAACCATTTATTGACTGTGTATAGGAAGACTATTGCTTTTTGTATATTAACTTTTTATCCTGTGATAACATTATATCCTCCTAATTTGAGGTCATCTATCATTGACTCTATGGTTTTCTAAGGGTGCTGCTATATGAGCTAGAGGCAGAGACAGTTCTGGTTATTCTATGCCCATTCTTATGCCTCTGTATTTTCTCGCCTAACATCTCTAGAATATTGCTGAATGGCGGTGGAAAGCAGCTCTCCTTGCTTCGTTTATATCTTAGTGAAAGTGTCTAATGAGCTGCCACTACATAAGACACTGGCTCTAGAGCACAGACATCTTCTTTTTACTCTGTGGGAAAAACATCCCTCCCAATGCTCTTTCCTTAAATGTTTTCACCATGACTGAGTATTGAATTTTATTAAGGGGGGTATTTTTCCATAACATTATTTATGTGGTATATGATGATATTAATGAGGTTCGTACTGAACCAACCGTGCATTCCTGGACTAAGTCACTTACATGTGGCACATTATTTTCTTAATGGAACATTAGGTTCTGTTTGCTCATATTCTCTTTAAAATTTTTACACAAGGATAGGTTTTGACAGGAAATTTTCTAATTAAAAATAGCTTTATCAAATTGGATCAAGATAATCATAAAACTAAACAAAATTTTTAGTTATAAGACATCGTGATTTAATATATAACGCAAGTGGGAGAAAATAGGCCGGCATGCATATTTCCGGTAAATTAGCACACACCTAGTAACTACAATTCCCAGGGAATGGACTGAGGCACAAAGGGATTATAGGCTGGAATACTTTCCGGAGCAAGATGGTGGGGCCATCGGTGCCAACAAGTACTATTTTTCTTATAGGGAGACACATTATTAACACTTGTTCTTACTTTACTTTTCTATTTATTCTCTGAATCACCTACCCAGAATTTAAATTTCACAAGGACAGAGAATTCTGCATCTTCTGTTTCTTGTTATACCTTTCCAACCAGACACATAGTCAGCAATGAGGAAATGGCTGGTGAGTGTGAGGCTGACAATGCTAGAGCCCAATCCCACACTGCTGGTTGACCAGATCTTTCTAAGTCAGCAGTAATCACGCAGATTTATCTTGTTATTCTAGATCAGGAGTGGGCAAATTACTACGAATTGTCAGAGAGTAAATATTTTAGGTTTTGCAGGCTATATGTTCTGTCACAACTATTCAACTCAGCTGTTATAGTGCAAAAGCAGCACCCATCCATAAGCACAGCAGCCTATGTAAAACTTTATTCACAAAAAACAGGAAGTGAGATGGTCTTGGCCCCCAGGGGAAGTGTGCTGATCCCTGTTCTAAGTAAAAATACCAGTTAAAAAAAATTTAGGCCATTGTAAACAGTGCTGCAATAAACATGCAATTCGCAGCAACATGGAAGGACCTAGAGGGGATCATGATCAGTGAAATAAGCTAGAAAGAAAGAGAAAATTATCGAATGGTTTCACTTATAACAGGAATATAGGGGAGCCAAATAAGAAAGCGACATTGAGCAGGGAAGGAGGGGAGGGGTAGGGCTCAAGAGGGGGTAAGAGGGGAGCACGGAGGATTATGGTGATGGCTCCACGGGTGAACAGGTGGCAGGTAACTTATGGGGAACACACAATATGTAAAAGATATGAATAACAAAAATAAATAAAATATCTATTAAAAAAATTTAGGCACGAGGGATTAAGGGGATAGTGCATGGTAAATTGGTGGTGGAAATTCTATGGGGACTACACCTGAGAGGAGAAAGCAAACATTGTACAAAAATGAACAATGATGTAAAATGTATATAAATAAATTATATTGAAGAAAATTTAGCAACACTTGCTCAAAAGGCTAATGAACGCCAAATAGTACTTAGTAACAAGAGCAATGACACATAAACCTGATACTCCCCTGTATTTATTATAGGCACCTATATAAATAAATATCCGTAACACCACTGGCTCATGCCCTCTTTATTCAGATCTAGTATAGGATACTCTGGATTCCTTAGCCCTAGGTGCAAGCACAGTTCTACTAGGAATTAAGTGGCAAGGGCATTGATTTAAGCAGATAAATTTTCAGATAGGTAATTATTTGCAGCAGTTTTATTTTCCTAATTCATTTTTCGGCCAGACCAAAACAAACAAATAAGAACTACCGATCAGGTGTCATTAGGTAAGTTACACACTACCAGCTCTGTGCTGGGGTAGCAGAGAATGAACATGAGATGAATAGGATTCCCATATTAATTTGTTATTGAGGCCAGAACTTCCCCTGGGTTAATTCCTTTCTAAATTACCATAGCATGCAAACATAGGAACTCAATAATAAGAAAAACTAACTGTGAACTACAACATCCTCTGGCAAACAAACCATTCACCCCTTTTTTAAGTAACACTGTACTCTATATATAATGTTTGTAGGTAAAGAAACATTCAGAACTTCCATTTTCCACAAGTTGCATTGGCCAGAGAAAAAACCCTTCTTCCTTTCAGTGTTGCAGATAAAAGAATTAACTTAGGATGGATTGTTATCCAAGATGGACTATTGATACAATTTGTGTGGAAACTCTAGTTTGAATGGCAGATGCTACTTAGTCTCATCTTTACAGGGAAAGGGAAACTTTCCCTTCCCTTCTGGGTTTACTATATTAGCTAACTCTGAGCAGAAGTGGAGAGAGCAACCTCCAGAAGAAAGTCAGATTTGTCTGACGTTCTCAGGTAAACTGGAGGTGGTTTCACTTGAATATGAAAAATGAAGTACAGAGCAGCTCTGAGCACCCACTTTGTATGAAGCGATGTCCTAAGCGCTATTTCTCCACTAGCAATCCCAGAGGACTGGCTTCTTATGACGCAGGGGACATGTGAAGCCACAGAAACGTGTGCAGTTTTGTAGGCCCATCTTCGTTGTTGAGGACTCAGGGTGCCTGGAGGTCACAAGGTGTTTTGTGACACGATCTGGGTCTCACTACCAATTCCTTGATATTAACAAGGTTGATGCCGATATACTGTTCGAAAAATTAGGCGCTGTGAAATTAGATAAAGCGCCCGCTGTGTTTATTGTTGAATTTTGCGAAGAAATGAGGAACACTTCCAGTCGCTTAACAGCGCTGCTCTGGTCAAGCCCTTTCCTTGGAGCGCCGCTACAAAACCAGCAGGTATCTCAGAGATCTGAGCAATCACTGACTGAATTAGTCTTCTAACTCTTCAAAAATTCTTGTTCCCGGGTTTCCGGACCAAAAAAACGCCCCCCCCAAAACAAACGAACGAAATTCTCGGTGGTGTCACTAATGCAGGAAGGTCATAGCCGCCGATGACCAACGCATCCTGACAAGACGGACCGTCCCCCAATGTCCCTCTGGTGGCTCTTCAGTTCTGCGGGGCCCCCGATGGAGACAGTGGTGCTTCTGACGCGGCCGCACGCTTTGCTACGGAGATCAGCTTTTCCAAATCCTCGGTGGAGAATGGCTCTCTGCAGGCCACTTATTTCTTATTTTCAGCCAGCCCCGCCGGCAAGGGTTGTCCCTTCTTCCTGTGGGCTGTGTTCCTTTCTGAGACGTGAAGGACTGAGTTAGGAGCGTTTCTTCAGCCGTGATGACAAATAAGATTTTTTAAGGGGTGCCATCGGTGGACTCCCTGTCTGTGGAAATTACTTAACAGCCAACCTGAGCTGCACCCAGCGGAGGGTGGGAAGGCAGCCCCAGGGACCGGGCACCACTGGGGCCGTTTTCTTGAGTGAACTTGAAATACTGGATGCGTAATGGCAACGGGGTGGGTGAGAAACGAGCTTTAAAAACATCCATCAAATGTCCCAGTCTTGGTCATTTATTTAGAGGAGTTAGAAAGTCCACAGGTGGTGGGGAGGACAGCATCTTTCTGTCAGTGTCTCACATTTCATGAGCTTTTCTCACGCTCAGATTCAAAAAGCAGGCTGACCATGCAAGGTGATGCGCCACAAGCAGACAATTAAACCACGGGGCCTCCTCGGGGGCCAGCTTCACGGCACGGAGAACAGTCTACCCGGCATGCTCGTGTGCAGACATGCAGTGCCATGACCGCTGTCTGGTGTTTGGGTGGGCCCTCACTCTTACCAGAAGGGTCCATCCTGGGATGGCGGGTGGCAGAGGCAGCTGTGAGCAAACCCTCCCTCCATTACAGGAATGCACGACAGGCAGTTGCTCTCCCCCATGGTACCCCCTAAACGGCAATGCGGAACCACAGCAGCTGGTCCACCCACCTGAGAGAATTTAGCGTGAGGCTTTTGGCTCAAAAGTTCATTCAAACAAAGTTAACTTCTCCTCAAAGCTCGCCCTGTGTGCTGTGGCTGTGCCACCAGGTCTTCACAATATCGACGCATCAGGATTTGGAGGCACATCTGACCTGCGTGCCTGGAGCACTTAAAGAATGAAGAAATTCCCACAATGCCCAGCACCTCGCAGAACCCCGACGGGGCCGTGTGCCAGCATTGCGGACAGGCAAACATCTGCTGGATTAAGCTTGCGACTGTTCCCGACCGGGCCTGAGGTTATGAGCCACTTTGCTAACCTCTGAGCTCGAGCAGAGACCAAGTCCCCCACTTAACAGCTGAACACAAGAGGAGCTGGAGCAGTCTGCGTCCTCGGCCCACACAGGGGTGGCTCCAAATCCTGTGGGGCTTGGGGATCTCTTTTTATCACAAGAACCAACTTGTTGTCATACATCGTTATTTCATCTGGTTCACTGAATTCAAACCAGAATTTTCCCCATTTCCCTCTTTTATTAGTTAAATACATGAAAGCTACCGAAAGTCCTTCATATGAGGTCAGTGTGTTAATTTGTCTGGTCACCTGATGCTCATTAAAGAGAACTCAAGAAACCCGGGGACTCTCGCCAGGCGGGTGGCAAGCAGGGACCAGAGGCCGAACGGACTCGGGGCTTTGCTTTTAGGGTCACTACAAGCTGAGGTCAGAGACAAAACAAGAGCCCTAAAACCTTGCCACAGGAGATTCTCAGGCTGGGGATCCCCGAGGAGCCTGGAGCCTGTGAGAAGGAGCCGTTTCTGATTTTGCCCAGGGTTTCAGGCCTGCCCCAGCTGTTCATGGGCCTGAGCGACTGGCCTCCCCAGCTGGCAGCACGCCACCCCCGCTCCAGTTGGCTCAGGTGCCCGTTACTCCACTGCTAATTCCGGCGAGGGGAGTAAAACTGTTTCTTTGGGGGGGGGATAATGGTCACTAAATAAAAGACAAGATTCCAGGGGGAGTCCCTTGACTCCGGCTACGTTTAGATGTGAAGACAGAAACAGGTACCATGGCCAGGTGTGTGACCTGGCTGAAGGCAGGCGCCGCTTCCTTCTCTGGGAGCCCTGGGGGTTGGAGGTGTCCCCCTGAAGGTGAGATCCCTGAAACATCAGCTCCCCACTGAAAGCCGCTCCCTGTCCCCTCGGTGTTCTCAGAGTTACATGCCCTGTTCAGGTGCTCTAAAGCGTGGGAACACCGCCCAGAGGCCTTTGGGTACAGAAATCCCCCCAATGGGGGGCACCTGCGCTTGGATATGGCACAGTTCACGGATCCTCCCCTCCACCAGGAAGTCCAGATCCATGGCTCACTGTCGTCTCTAAGAAAAGGGGGGCTTCTGAGCTTGACTCAGGAAAGCTCGAGACATACAATGCAGAACCGCCAGCTCTGTTCTAATCCTTGCTCTGAGGTAAGGTAAGAGGCAGGGGAGGGGAAACCAAACAGAGCAGGCAGTTTCTATTTCTCTCCCTAGGACAAATTAATAAAAACAAAACCTAATTTCCCCCACTCTTACCCATTCTTATTCCTCCTCAATATTTTCCTTCTTTCTAAGATTCCTTTTTTGTTTGAGAAGCTTAATATTTGGCTGCCTTCTGAAGAAATGGGTATAGTGACAGATGAAAGACTTGTATTCATCGTATAATTCAGAATAAGGGGAAAAAATCGACTGCTGTGCATTTAAGATTCTAACAACCTTGCAATTTTGTACAGTCGTTTTCCCCACCCGTTCTTTTGAAGAAATCTGCTTTTATTCTGTTAATAACTAACCACAGTTGCAGCAGCATGGATCCGATTAGCAGTTCTTACGGTACAAAGGGGAGAGGGGGAAGCTGTGAACAGGCTGCCAATTTGTCCACCTGGCCCAGGAGCACGATTAGACGCCTTCTTCCCGCTCGAGCCCGCTCTCTCCTGTCCACACAGGCAGCCCTTTTGAAAGCCGCGGCCCTTTCTTCCCTTTACTAAAAGTTCTACTCGCCTCCACCCTCAGTCAGCAATTCCTCATCCTGGGTCCCACGTCCGAACAACTCTCGGCTGACTGGGAGCTACTCAAAGTGCCTCGCACGAAGCTCACGCCCAGGACAGAAGACACAGTCTCGGGGGGCAGGTGTCCCCTGCAGGCTGGGGCAACTTCCCGACGGGGAGGGAGGCAGGGTCCGCCCACAGGCACTTTTATGCTGCTCTTGGACACGAGATGAGGTAGGAAAGGATGCAGAGTTTGGGGATTCATTACTGGAATTTGAGGAAAGCAGAATACACCTGTGAAAACGGAGCCGCGTCATAAGCAACATGTCATCTCTCTGCACTTCCTATTCAGACACGGACGTAAGGGTCAACTGATACACTAACATGGTATCACATGTTCTAGAAGTCTGAAAATTCAATGGATCTGTAATTACATTAAACGAGCGCTTATTCATGTGATAAAACTTAATACTTGTAAATCCTAAAAACAACTTTTAAGAGTAGTGAGACAGAAAGCTAAAGCATTGTACTGTGCTAAGAAACAACAAAACCCCCAAAGGTTCCTGACTGAAACCCCTGTGTTCTAAGAGGTGGGGCCAATGCTTTGTTACTTTAACACTTTGTGGTCCGCTCACGTATTAGTACGTGTTTTTGTCACCAGTATCAGGTGGCCGCTCACGTATTCATACGTGTTCATCTAGTCTCCGGTTTTTCATGCCATGGTGGATTATTTGGAACTATTAGGAGCTATTTCTTTGATCGCACTCAGTCTAGAAGCTTTACACATTGTTTTGGTGAAAGTGTAAGGTGTTTTATGAGAGATACTACAGTTTTTTTAATATCCAGTAGGTCAGGAGTTGTGTGTTTTATTGAATGCTTCTGCCATTCATGCGGTGGCACAGAAAATGGCCGGCCCCAAGGGCTGGTAAATTGCAAGGGCACCGGCACACAAAGCGTTAAAGGCAGGCAAGGCAGCGGCTCCCACAGGTGCCTGCGATGGCCAGGGCCAGGGCACGGCGGGCGGGCCCAGGCCGCACAAACATGTGCCGACATGGGCTCAGCCTGAGCAGCGAGACCCGGGCGACACGGCAGAGGCGGGGCGGGAGAAGATGCGCTGCGCCAAGTCTTCGCGTATTCTCGAGCAGCCAATCCTTTCCCTTCGGATTTTAGGTAGGAGTTCGGCAAGTACGCGTTTGAAATATCTCTTCTCCACAAATGGACTTTTTCCTTTATCCAGTCATGTTCAAATAACTGGAGCAGATTATTCGACGCGTGTTGCTGAACCCGAATTCCAGTCTGTGGCTGGTATCTCCGCACGTCAGTGCTGACCCCGGCTACTTGGTAAGCGGGATTATCTGGGTAAAGGACAAAACTTCTCCAGAGCCAATCTGTTCTTCTTAATTGGCCATTTTCTTTGAAGATAGTGTTGGTCGCTAATAAGAGATATTTATTAGAAACAATGAGATAAAGAAACGATTGGATGCTGACAATTCTACAGCTGTGCTACCACATTTCCCTGGCGCAGTTTTTGTGGGGTAGGTGAGGAGCGGGCAGGACATACCCACGGGGAGGTCCGGCCACTGCATTTCAGGCTCTGTTTTCAGGGGACAGCAAAAAAACTAGCCTGTGGTGTGGTAGTCGAACGTTTTTCAGGAGGGAGGGAAGGAGAAGGATCCTGTTAATGGTGGAACACAAAGCAGAAGGAAGGAAAGGCTACGTAAGTGATCGGTGTTGGAACTTTCTTTTCTCGAATTCCAGCTTATTCCAAGAACTGTGAGCTCTCTAATCTGGCCAGCGTCTGCAGAGTGCTCTCACTTGCCAGCACTTACTGCTTCTTGGCACCGGGGATCAGCAGGAAGCCGTGCCCGCCAGCCACAGGCTCCTGGGCTAGCTGGAAGGCTGGCGGGGGCGGGCATGTCGGCGGGACTGCAAGGTGAGGACACTGGCCCTGGGTGTTGACAGGTAAGTACGAGTTTGCCAGGCTAGGGAAAGGCGGGACGGCTCTTCCAGACAGGAGGGCTTCAGCTCTAGGAGCAAAGGCCTGGCAGTCATGCCAGTGACCCCTACACAGAGCACTGAGCAGGTTCTGTCCGCTCACGTCCAATAAAAAGCAACGCGTCAACAGAGAAACTGCGCTGACACCCGGCTCTGTGAAAGTAGGCTTCTGCCGCTTTTTTCAAGTAGAATTTACATGAATGATTGTTGGATTTGATGGGAAATGGTTTAAAAGGAACAATTCTGAAAATAAGGGATTCGATTACTAAGGGAATCAGGCTTGAGAATGGAGCGGTTCGTTTATCACAATGCTATTTTCAAATGGTGACATTACAATTTCAATTGAACTGCTAATCTATTTATTGAAAGGCTGAAAATGGTAATATGCCACCCTAAAAAATGAGGTATTTTCTCCTAAATTTTTCAACGACCGACACTTGTAAGATCACAACTGAGAACACGAGCTCTCTTTCACAACGGGTCCTTGGAACACTCCAGGAAAGTCTCGTCCATATTCTAGAAACACTTTCCTGGCCTGGATTCTAGGACCACACGCTCCTGCTTCTCCGCCAGGAGCAGCCACTTTCCTGCCCACGGCATCTACATTCTTGAGTGCCCTCGTCGTCGTTTTCCTCTGTATTCTTGATGATTCATAAAGTTACTTTCCAGCCTAAATCTGAGTCCAGAGTTGTCTTAAAACCAGCTGCTTACTCAAAATCTCCCCCTGGATAAGCAAAGCACGACTCAAATATAACATGTCCAAGACCAAACTCTTACTCCTCCCTCTTCAGGGGCTTCCTACATCTTCTGCCCCACGGAACCACCACTTACCAACTTCTGGGGTCAGAAACCTTCCACCCCCGCCCCCCAACAGCTACCCACGTATCTGGCCATAACCAACCCTGTCCCGGCTGCTGAGGAGACCCCAGCAGCCTCCCTGACGACACCCTGGCTCCCACCTCCCCCCCTCCGGTCTTCCTGCCTGCGAGGCACTGCCGCCCCGTCAGACGAATCCCGAGCTCCGCATCATAACCGCGACAGCACCACACACCGACCTTGGCGCCCAGCTAAGAAACGCCTCTGCGTACCCGTCCCCCACGCTGCTCCAGGCCCCATGACTCCCTGTGAGCACCCCCTGCAGGCCCCAGTGCGCCCAGCACAGCACCCGTGAGGGCCTGGTGCTTGCTCAGGGCGCAGACCCCCCGCCCGCAGCGCCCAGGGTGGCTGCGCCCTTCACGCACGCCTCTTGCTCACGACTGGCTTCTCAGAGACCTCCCCAATCACTACTATCTAAATCAACAACCTGACTCCCCCCACCCCCCGCAATAAATTATATTCTTAGTTGCCTATTTCCTGTCTTTCCACCAGAATTTAGGTTTCCTGAGGGTAGGGCCTTTTGTCTTTGAAGTCCCTGGTCCTAGCACTGCAGCACAGCTGCTTTCAGTGCTCTGCTGACTCATGGGTAAAGGAAAGGATGCGAAGTCGAGGACAATGAACAACTGGGCTGGTCGGCCTTCCTCTTGAAATCACCTGATTTATCCAGTAGTGTAAGTGCAACATGCTACTTAACAACAGTCCAATGAATTGATAGCTCTGGCACCCTCGGCAAGGTCGCACGCCTGGCATTCAGCAAGTACAAACTCCCGTGTCACTTTCTGTTTGGAAGGGAGAACATCAACATTAACCGTCCCTGGCTCTATCATTTATAAACATGCAGATGTGGATTATTAAAGATTAATGCATTTTAGGATTGGTGTCGGCATTCCGTTTGTCTCGTGCCGAAACCAATTCTGTTCTTCATTAGTCAGTGACAACCCACGTCACCCTGTTATGGGCGAGAAATCAAAGGTGCAAGTGTGTGAACTGAGAAGAAGGGAGGAAACTGATCAGTGGGAGACGGACGGCTCACGGCGGTCAGCGCGGCGTAGGCTGCCCGGGCCAGGCAGGGCCACACGAGGCCCTCCCTTCCACGATGGCCTCTCGCTCCCTCAGGAGAGTCGCACCCCAGGTCAGACGGGCTTGGGCCGACTCCCGGCACTCCCTGGCGATAAGCGTGGCTCATTTTACACCATTTTCCAAAATGGAGTCAAGTGATTTTCGGAACTTTCCTTCCAAGCTAAGAGGGGCTGGCGAGAGCCTTGTCAGCCCCGGCCTCACTCCTGCAGGCTGAGGCCAAAGGAGTTTCCACAGCCGTGGCCACTGCTGATTCCCAAGGCGGCGACACTCGCTTAAAATGCGTTTAGAGGGCCTCCCCGGTGGCGCAGCGGGTTAAAGTGCTGCGCTGTGGCGCTGTCGGCAGAGGCGACGTGCGTTTGACACCTGGCTGGGGAGATTCCCACAGGGCGCAGCAGACCTCTCCGTCTCCCCGCTGCTCCCCTCAGCAGTGGATTTCCATCGATCTGCCTGTTCTGCTCCCCACTCTGTCTCTGGTGAACCCCACACCTCTGATCTGTACCCCAGCTTGTATGCATTAAAAAAAATTTAAAAAAATTTTTTACAAAAAAAAAATGCATTTAGAGCAGCAACTGTCCACTTGGCTCAAAAATAAGAAGAGCAGACAAGGCTTTGAAGTGCTTCTTCAGTGAAGTGCACAAAAGTAAATACTGGAGAAATGGGGGGGTTAGAGGGGCGCCTCTGGACCAGGCACACCAATGCTGAGGGGGAAGCAAAACCAACCGGGAGTGTGTATTTTGAGAAAATCTGAACAGCGTCCTTTCTCAATGTAGGAGAGGGGCCTAAGTTGAAATACGCTGGAAGGGAAGCTGCGTGGATACCGCTGGGGAACAGAAGAAGTCGTGCCCCCCACTCTCAGAGGCCCACCTGGGTCAGCAGGACCTCTTAGGCCGGCGTTGCAAGTTCTGGGCGTCTGCACGCTGGCTCCTGCCCGAATTCACGTTGGAATCTTAAAGGGGACGCCTATAGAGCAGGTCACATCCCTCACAGAGGCGCTTCCTTCCGCGCTCCTGAGCACCAACTGGAAAGGATCTGAGATGACTATTGTTGAGGTGCACACACATTCCACTTTGGAAGGGAAAACACACTGGCTGGCGCTCCCTCCGCTTGGAGGAAGCGCTGAACGGTTTCTCGAGAATGCGCAGACGGGCGCAGGGCACATCAGTGGCTTTCAGTGCGGAAGCATCTTTCCCTGCTCCGCCTGCCAGCGTGACGCTGCCCGGGGCCGACTGCCGCGGGCGCCTCATTCTGAGAGGAGCCGAAAGGAGTTGTGCAGAGACGCTCCAGAACAAGAGTCCCCGGTAGGGGGACGGCGCGGGCTTTGGACGGGCCTTGTCACTCGGGCCACCGACGCGTCTGCCAACGCGCGCAGGAGGGACGCCGCAGAGCCACGCGGAATCAGCTCGCGATTTTTAACAAGTGAGGATATGTTCAAGGTGAACGATGCCTCCCCAAGGCGGGTCAGCCTGGCTCCAGGGGGCGGGGTGACGAGACGGAGCACCTGATGGGCCGGGATCTTGACAAATTAGACCAGGAACTATCATTTCCTCTCACCAAAATCCTTCCTGTTGACTCCGGTACAGGACTAACTCCTGGGCGCAGCTCATTTTTCTCTTTCCCATTAGAGCAACCTTCCAGAATCCGCTTGTCTGAATGTCAAATTAAGCAAGAAAATTAGTTTTTTGACCAGAAGATCATCTTCTTGTGTCTGTATAAGCTCATCTAGAAAGCGCAATGCCCACCTGCTGAGAGGTGGGGGATGGGGTGAGCACTCTCTGGGGGGAGCTGCCCCAAGACTCTTTTCCTTATTTAATCTGATTTGCATCACCCTTTTTGGAATTCACTCTTTCAGCGCGTCAGGCTTCCTGGAGAGCCACAGGCCCACAGTGGCTAGTTGGCACGCCGGACGCATCACCCTCCATCCAAGACCTGCGTGCTGACTCTCAGAGCGTCGGGCTTCCCTGCAGGGCTGCTGCGGCTCCCTGGGACTGGAAGGGCCCCGTCTGGCAAAGCCGTGTCTACAAGCTGTTAAAACCTGTCACCACTTCCAAAGGACAGCAACTTCGGATACTCCCCAGCTAGGAGTCTGCACAGGAAGGGGGTGGGAGCACCTGATGCCGGGGTGTCGGGGAGGCTCCCTGGAGGCAGTTCCCTCTCGGGCACTGCAGAGGTGCTGGGGAACAGCCTGCTGGGGGCGGGGGGAAGTAGTGAGGGTGTTACAGGGCAGCCCCGATATAAAATGGGGTGCCTGACTGTGGGTCCTCACAGGTGAGCTTAAAAAGGGACTTATTTACTTCAATAAGACTCAACTGCAGGCACACACAGTAACACTAATAAAGGGTTTATTTACAAAAGGAAGGGGGGGGGGAAAGAATAAATTGGTGAACTTGTCCTACCAGTTCCGCTGAGCTGGAATCTCAATGGTGCACTCAAACCCAGCTAGCAGCCAAGAGACCCCCAAAGCGCACCTGTCTGGTTAAATACCAAACATGGCTGCTTAACTCCACCCTCAGTTCCCAGCATCCTCCCTCGGTGATGATGGCATTATGGGATTTGTAGTGTTTGGTGGCTTGGATCTCTTGGGCTGAGGTTGGGGTGGGGTTTGTAAAAACCTATCTGTGGAGTTTGTTCAGGCCTCCTTTCTCCCCCAACGGGGCAATGCCTGAAAGATTAATGAAGGACTTCTCTTCCCCTCCCCCACCCAGCTTCTCCCTCTCCACACTCACTCTCAGTGTGGGGGCACCCAGGGCAGGGGCAGAGCCCGCAAACAGCACAATGCAGAACACTTAAAAAGTAGGCATTTTACCGTCATATTTGAGGGCAGATGCTGTTTTCGATCCGTTTTCTCACATTACACACCTAGCACCACACAAGAAAAACACTGGCGGTGAGAAAAATGTCATCGGGACACGAACAGGATTATCGGATTTTATATCTTTGTCCTAATCTTTGACAGTCGATAGCCCTCCTGCAGTTGGATGAAAGTGAGCTGACTCCACCTAAAACTGAACCCGCTGCAAACACCAAATACTGGGAGGAAGCGAGGGGGATAGCTGCCCAGTAATTGATAGGCCTCTGCTAGGCTGGCAGACACATCTGAAGCTGCTATAAACACAAGTGGGCTTTCCCCATCCCCCACTCTCTGTTTACCCTTCTTAATATTTAAACACTGTTGCTGCTTCCAGCTCAGGGAGGAAAAAAGCTGACAAAAGCCTTTGGCCAATAAAATACAAATAAAAAGAAGTTGGCTTATTTACATTTTTGCTTTGTTAGTAAACTGGAGTGGCCGGCTCTGGAGGCAAGACAAGTGAAATTAGCTCCCACTAAATCTTCTGGCAGCAGCGGCTGTGCTGTGTCAGCTTCCACACGTGCTGGGACGCGCCAGGCCCTTCCGGACCTGCAGTCCTCTCAGCACCCGGCAGTTCCTCTCCCTGAACCAAGACAGAGCCCTGGGTGCAGCCCAGCTCGGGCTGATGGGCGCTCCTGTATTAGAGGGGAACAAACTTCGATGTCATACGTGTTAACAGGGACTGCACCGACAGGTGTGTGTCATCTAGATGTGTTTACACATGCACCCTAACCATCAAAAATGGGGAGAGATTCCCTTTCGTTCTCTAAATATAAATACATTGACACGAAGAGGGGTGAGAAATGAAAATAACTGAAAACAAGAAAATGCAGAGTGCGCTGGTGAAATGTCCGGGACACGCCTGCTGTTCTCAGATGCTTGGTTAGGCTGGATGCACAGGGCTGAGTTTTCACCTTTTCACTCCGGGCAGCGCAAGGCTGGGCCAGTACTGCGCAATCCAAGAGTGCACTGGGCCACACGGCTTGCACACCCACAGTCGCTCTCCTGCCTGCTCCCGAGAGTGCAGGGAGGCCACGCTGAGTGAGGGCTGGGCAGGTCTGCTGTGCTGAGCCCCAGGGAGAGCCGGTGAGGGGGCAGCCCGGCAGTGGGTGGGGAAACTGCCTCACAGGCAGGAGACAGATCAGCCATTCGGGTGCTTTACTGGGCCTGTTTATCTCCCTTTGTGATGCTTCTCATTAGCTGTCAACTTCACTTACCAGGGCAGAGATGGGGAACAATGACTGCTCTTTTTCCATGACCCCAGGGGAAAGGAAACCTGCCCCCAGTACTCCCCACTCCCTCGCACACACACTTTGGCTTCCAGGCCTGGCGATCAGCTGTACAACAGCGCTGCTTTTTTAACAATGGCCTGCGGCAGAGACAGCGGTGGACAGAGCCCAGTGACACAGGAGAGGCCGCAGCAGCAGAGGCTGCGGTGGGTGGGCGGCAAAGGCAGAGAAGTGAAGTCAGGAAAAGAGGAAGGCTGGGCCAGGGAGGAAGGGAGGGAGGCAAGAAGAGAAAGTGAAAGGCACATAGAGAAAAACCAGGGGAAATTCCACACAGCCCTCCTGGAGCAGCGGAGCGGGCACCACGCCCTGGCTGGGCTCTCTTGGCCTTTCTGCTTCACTGGTAGACGCAGGAGCAAAGGAAGGGGCTGCGGACTGTGCTGGGACGAAGGTGCAGGGGAACCCACCATAAACTCAGGGTCCAGAGATGAGAAAAGGGGAAGGGGAGATTACTAAATGGGCTGCATTCTTCCCTAAGGGGTGGTATCTTTGCATTCAATGAAATAAAAACAAAAAAATCAATTTTAAAATATCAGTTTTATCATCATGTCTGTGTGGCTTTATTATGGATGACCAAGTTCAAACAAATACATTAAAAAAAGCAAATCAGAAGGGCACCTTGGCCAGATGGAGGGAAAGAGAAGACCCAAGTAGTTTTCAACAAAACCTGGATGACTTCTAACAAAAGTATTTTAGCTACATAAAAAGTTTCAGAGCCACAGCTCGCAGAAATGTAGCTCGGAATGTCCCTGGGCTTAGCTAGGGGGACAGGGTGGAGAAAGAGGCAGAATCTGGGCTCAAGTCAAGGCTGAGGCGACAGGCCGAGAGGCCAGGACAGGGTGCCTGAGCGCTGTGGCTACTGTACGATCCCTTCCCCAGGAGAACGTCCTTCGGGGCCCACAGCCTGGCCCAGAGCAGCCTGCTAAACAGCACGTGGCTAAACAGTCAAGGCCACTGCCAAGGAGGTACAGTTAGCTGGTAGTGTCCGAATACAGCAAAGATGCACAAAATAGGCCCTGCGGGTAGGTCGGACACTAGACCGCCCGCCCATCACAGCCGGACAAGCCTGTCTGCTGTGGAGGGAGCAGGTGTTTGATGCTTGCCTGATGCTTGTCTTCTGGTCTCCTCTCTACCCTCCCAGACACAACCCCCCAAAAGAGCCACCGCTGACTACCTTCTTTCTCAAGTCGGAAGAAAAATGGAGTCAACTTATGAAAACACGTGACGCCTTAGTAGCTAGCTCTAGCAGTCCTGTGGGGCGACGCAGAAAGCGCAGCAAGGCACCGCTGGAAGCCGACAAACAGGCCTTCCGCACTGGACCGAGAAGACGACTCGCCATCCCCCAGCTGTGCGGCTTTGGACAATGCTTACTGTGGACAAGCGCGAGGTCTGGGTATGAACACCGTCAGCCACTCGCGTGCGCCAACACTGCCTACGCGTCTGCTCTATGCCTAGTCCCACACTAATCTCTGCGGTGGAAAGCTGCAATCTTTGCAGATGCAGAAACCGGAGCACAGAGGGGTTTGCAAGCTGCAGAGGTCACACAGCTAGCAAGTGGCTATACAATGAACAGGAAGGATCAGCTGACACGAAAGTTCTCCCAGTTCAAACATCATGTGAACTTCCACTGGGAGAAAGGTGAGCAGATGCCCCCGCTTCTCAGGTGTCCTAAGTGCCTGTCACTGCTAGTAACACTGGCAGTAAGGAATGTCCTCTGTGCCATGTTTTATGTCATTTTGTTCATTAAGGCTTGACACTCAGGAAAGACAGTCATGGCGGTATTCCAACAACACGCCTCCAAACTCAGAGCAAAAGGATTTGCTGCGTCCTTTCTTCCCAGTCCTAAATTCCACTGAGGCACTCCATCAAGCACCACGTGGAAGGAAGCAGGGACAGGACAAAGCAGGCCTTAGGCAGTGCGCATTTCTGACACATGTCTGGAAAAGAAACTACATACTTCAAACACTTCCAAGAAAGCTGAAAGCTTTTTATTAAAAGCTCGCTTTCCCAAGAAGTGAGCAGGTTCCCTGCCGTCCCCACGAAGGCCAGGCCTGGTTCGTGGCTGTGCACACAGGCCGCAGGAGGCCCAGCCGCCGACCAGCATCGCCCTCAGGACCACTCGCGCAGGGTGCTGAGACCAGCCACAGTCATGCGGCCCCTCCAGGCCATGGGGCAGCGAGGGTGCACAGAGCAAGCCCCCCCGCCCCACGGCACCGGGCAGCGAGGGTCCCCACAGAGCAAGGGACTCCCATGTGGGGCAGTGCAAGTCCGACGGGAGCTCATTCGTGAATTCTGTATTCTGTGCTGAATCAAATCCAAACAGTGAAATAAAAGTGTCAAAATCCTCATCTAGATTATGTGATAAACATGTATGAAAATCATCAGATTTGTGGAACACCCAGGAATGTTAAATGAAACAATTTCAATATCTTTCCACCTCGGAAGAGTTTTCACTTAGGTGATGAAGAAAAGTTCTTTCGACTAAATGCAAAAAGGAGTGAGTTCTGTCACAGACAGGGACACCCTAACTTTTGGTGGCACCTCAAACACCATCTCAGCATCAAAAGCTGCTGAAGTCTCGCTGGTGTATGGGGTGCCCGTTGCTTTAAACAGGTTCAAGGCAGGTAAATCCAGGTTCGAGGACAACCACTATGTGGACAAGTGTTTTTTAAAGAGAAGAAACATCAACATGCTTTTGCTGAAATGCACTTAAACTCTAGTTTCATCCAAAACATGGGTGAATCTCGAAATGTAGCATGTAGTCAAGAAGCAAACTGCTCAAGAGCACACAGGGAGGCTGGTGGCCACCTGGGCTGACCAGCCCGTCCTGGCGCCTGCCCGCTGCCCCGCCGCTGCTGTGCAGCGGCCCTGGCCTGCCCAGGAGCGCCCAGCTTGGGGGGCACGTTCAGTACACGCCACGGTAAAAAGGGCCCCTCCCCACAAGCTCGAAATTGAAGAAAACTAACTATTATACTCCACAAATATTTGAAATAAAATTCTCTTAAAAACTTCCCTAAACGAACAACCACAAAAATCATTTCAAAATATTCCCAGAATATTCGAGGCAGGAAAGGACACAGGCGGTGAGCTAAGCAGGGGGCCCGCAGGGACACAAGGGTGGACTCCCACTTCTCAGAGCAGAAGTGAGGTTCCCGTCTAATCGTGCTTCCTAATTAGCACGTTACTATGTTCATATATATGCATGTAGATTTACATATGTAAAAATCCCCATAATAAACTTTTTAAATATGAAAGAAATAAGGTGGGGAAAAGAGTAAAACTACCAGCCATACTCTCAAGATAATAAACTACCAGAAAATTTATCCGTGGCTCAGTAGCGATCGACAGTGCTGCAGACAGTGCTTTCTGACCTGTGTATCAGGGCAGCAGACGTTCCACAAGAGAATCACCAGTTTGCTCATGAGGAGTTGTTGTTTGGTGGGTTTGGATGGATGAAGTTTGATATGAGAAGCTGGGTGACAATGAGGCCAGTGACAAGCAAATAGTCCCACGTACAGAATAAAGGAATTCTGACCACTGAAATCCAATGAACACGGGAGCCAGTCAGAAGTGAATTCCTGGGGCCTCCCTGGTGGCGCAAGGGGTTAAGTCTCAACACTATGAAGCCATCCGCAGCCACTGCAGTATGAGTTCCATCCCCGGCCAGGGAGCTGACCCACATGGCGCAGCAGACCTCTCTTGCCTCGCCCGCTGTTCCCCTCAGCAGTGTATTTCAGTAGCTTTGCCTGTTCTGCTCCCCACTGTCTCTGGTGAATCCTCTCACCCCCCCACACAGAGGTTGTATGCATAAATAAATAAATAATTAAAAAAAAAAAAGAAGTGAATTCCTTGTATCAAAACTGGAAAGTAAGAGTTGTCGGTCACCAGGCCACCTTGGATGTGTGCTAGCAAATGAAGACAATGACAAGCAAAAACCCCAAAAAGACTTTAGAAAATAACTGTCATGGTGTAAATGAAGTAGAACCATGAAAACCGAGGACGATACTGGGTGAGATCATGTCCCAGGGGCATTTGCCAGGAGAAGCTCTGTTCTAAGAGTTCCATTCCAAAACGCATGCCGAGATTAAGGTAAACGTGCCAATCAAAGCAATAGGTGATTTTTACCCAGTGGGCGTTGGGATTCATTAGCTGAGTGTCTGGGGGAACTAGGACTCATTCATGCTTTGGCGCTAACGCACCAAGTCCTGCCCTTAAACACGGTCCTGTCGCGAGATTACAGACAACAAAGGCACGACATGCACGCAGCTGCCAAGGAACAGCAGGCCCGTCTCCGCTCGGGGTGAAACAGAAATTGGTAAGAAAGTGAATACCTGGAATACTTGCGGGGGAAATCGGGCCTGACCGGGACTGGTTGCTTCCTACAGGCGAGCCCACAGGAGACGGCGACGGGCCCCCGGGGATGCTGGAGAGGTGGGGGGAGGCGTGCGGAGAGAAAGGCGACTGAGCCGGGTTGCTCTGATCCCCCTGGCTGCTCGTGGACCCCGACGCGCTGACGGCCGAGCTGAGGGCGGCCTCCGTTCCTGTGGGCAGGTCGTCGATGGAGCCAGACAGGTCCTGAGAAAGAGAGGAGGAGAGAAAGAGTATGGATTTATGGAACACACGTCTCTGGGCCAGTACCCGGGCGGGGCTCTCTGATAATCGTATCAAGTCCTGTCCAGAGATGGGGGTGCGCTCAGGATAACACCCCGAATTTGGAACACAGAAGACTTTACTGTGGTCTCTCACACGACGAACCCCTGAGATCCTATCTATGCCTAAAAAGTGAGTCAAGATGTACCCCTTTTATAAAATCACCCAACAGCTTTCCTTTGAGCTGTCAAGCCCCCGGTTCAACAAACCTGTTCATGGAGCACAGAAAACAGCGCTGGGGGGTGGGGGGCTGGGGGGGAGTCCTGGGGGTGTTTCCCATGGGAACAGAAGGCTGGGTCTGAAATGGCCATTCCTATGCACGGAAAACTACAGGCTCTGGACATTTCTATTCAGAAGGAAACTTGGTGGTGGTGGTGGGGGGGGCTGTCGAACTGCAAACTAGGATATTCTAATGTAATACCCATCGAAATTTTAACCAAACCTTGTCTGAGAAATTCTTCTATTTTAAGAAATCGCAAAAGTGCCATAGTAAAATATCGAGGAGTGTATTTTTATACAACATTGTGAAAATAATCCATTGGAAGTTACACTGGCGAAAGCAGGCACTAATGCTCTACCTTCCTGATAACAATTTCAACCTGAACAATGTTTTAATCAATGTGAACACTATCCAGTCTGATCACAGCACCTCCAGGCAGTTACTACCGTCCCCTTCTAGCAGAGAGACCCCGCAGGTCAAAGTCGGCTACTGTCCCGGGCCGCGCCACTGAGGACAGGGCAGCCGCGAGAGGTGGGCGGGAGGCGAGAGAGAAGGCGGCAAACCGTCTCTGTGCCCTCATCAGAAAGAAGAGGACGAGGCCTTCCTTGTTGCTGTGGCCCCAGAGCCCAGAACTGGGGGTAGGGTCTGCCGTAGGGCTCAGGCAGGAAGTGTGGAGCCACCCATGCAGGGCTCACCCCAAAGGCTGACAGGCTGGGGCAGCCAAGGGCGGGCGCTGTGAGCTTTAGGGCCGAGTCAGAGCCCAGGCAGGGTTGGTCTTGACAACAGTCTCGGACTAGACACTGCAGTGTGGGGTCCGGAATACCTGGGACGTCTGTTCTGGGGAGCACAAGCCCGATCGATCTCTCCACACATTCAGTTTTATTGATGTTTCATTTTACTGTACAGCTTGGAACGGGGACTTGTAAAACGGGCTTCAGAAGCTGACAGAGGAGGATGTTCGAGAGACGAGGCCAGGAGTGAGAAAGGGGCAAGGCAGAGCAGGAGTGGGCTCTTCGGGGTACCCCGAATGTCCCAAAGCAAACTCAGAGTTAGGACCCAGTCTTCTAGAAAGTTTTTCTGCTAATCACCTGTGTGGTAATTAACCCTCTTTTAAACAGCAAAATCGCCCGTGATTAAAAACTCCATACTGGAGAAGAGCTGATGCCCACTCTCCCGAACCACGATGGCTGTAGGAAAGTAGAAGTCCCTGGGGACTTAAAAGTAAAAGTCCCTTTCTCAGTAAAATGGAGAACGATCCTCAAGGTCACAGAATGGTGTGAAGGAACAGCAAGCACAGCAGTGATGGGGGAATGAATACCGTCACCCCTAGAAAGGCACCCTCAAATCTCCACACTCAAATGGTGCAAACTGGGTCTATGAAGCAGAGAAAAAATGAACACGCCTTCCTGCTCCCGGGGCCCGAGCCGCACGCTCTGCCTCCAGTCTGATGGCTGCGCTCCACCGTGCCCTGACGCAGACTTCTGGACCTGGACACAGGTCTCAGGAAGCCGAGGACAGACAGGCGGCCATTCAGTGAGGGACCTGCTCCACGCAGGGCAGAAGGCGCTCTCTGGGCCGCGCCGCCGCGCCTCTGGAAGTGTGCACGCGCACACCCGGACCTGGGGCCACCTTGCTCCAGGCCGCTTCTCAGGGCGCAGTCTCAGTCTGGGGGCACAGGGGTGGGGTCCTGGGTCATTCCGTCTGTGCCTGCACAAGCCGTCCCACCCCAGGTGACCACCTCCAGGCCGCAGAGGCTGCAGCTCCAGGCGCCACACGGGCCAACAGCCCACCTGGTGCTTGTGCTCTGCCCAGAAGGCAAATATTATTACATGGCTGGAGGGGAGGGCAGAGGGGGGACATCAAAAGAGGAGTATTTTGGGATCCAGGAAAGTACATGACATTCAAATTTCAGTGTCCATGAGGCTTTCCTGGAAGGAACCTTTCCTCAGGACCAGCCGTGGCTGCTTCGGTGGCAAGGAGGGCGGTGGTGACACAGACCTGGGAGCCGCCTGGGCAGGGCCAGCCCCCGGGAGCCCGAGGGGAAGTCACTGCTCTCTCTGCAGGTGGCAGATGACCAGGGACGCCCACTGTGAGGACAGCAGGGCTCCATAGCCAGCCACACTTCCTAACACCAGGCACGTGGGCAGCAGTGGGAGAGAATGCCTGCCCGCCTGGTAACACTCGGCTGAGAGGAAATGGCCTTTTCACGCTTCTTTAGAGGAAAAAATTTCTTGGTAGATAGCAAGATATAAAACCACTATCTCCCATTATACTACATATGAAATTAAACATGGAGCAGACAACATAGATTCAATTTCTTAAAAAATCATTCACTGACGTTAAATAATTTCACGTAAATCTTTCTTCATTAAAAAAACCCCACACTGTTACTGCTGAAAATTTTTAAATTTTCTACTCAACTATAAACTCCTTCCCCGTCCTCTCTTAAAATTCCACGATATGGCTGAGAACAGGACACCAGGGTGTTAGGAGGGCGTCATTCAAGCGGCAAAGGCACGAGAAACATTTCTGTTATTCAACCCGCCCATCAAGGAAATACCAAGAGAAAAATATAAAAACAGCAGCTTTCTCAGTGCTCACATGTCATCAGAATTTCAGTGCTGACTAGACCTCAGTGTAACAGCAGAGTAATAAAGGAGATGTAATTTCTATATTACTCTTAGACACACACGTAACTTTTATATGTAAATTAAAGAGAAATATTCCCACCCCGTAGATGCTTAGGGTATCCATATGTACAGCTATCTTAAAATGTGTTAATAAAAGAAGTTCAACAGTGGTTTAAACATTCAGCCTAGTTAACAAAGAAGCTCTGTAACTAATACTCCTCTGGAGGACAATTCAATCAGCAGGGGCGCCGGCTCTATTCTTCTCCTGTAAGTGCTATCAGATCCACGATGCTGAGGAAGAACAGAGAGACCTCGCTGCATCTCATTCTAACCAAGGCACCTTCAAGCTACACTGCTTCCATTTATCTTGCTGGAAAGTTGGCAGGGAAGGTAATTGCGGGGAGGACTCTTTTAAGGGGCTGGAGTCCCCCTGCCCCACAGCATTTCTCACATCCTCCCCCACTTTGGGGATGGAGTGATGGGTGAGACACCGCCCACAAAGTCTCTGGCACAGCGAATTTCATATTCGGCCCTGACAACCTGACTTGGTGAGATCTGGCTCTCGGGCTGGGTCCCCAGTATCTGACATCCCTCCGAATCCCGAATACCTCCCAGCACACCCAAAATAATATAACTCTTACTCTCAATGGCTAATGTATTTTTAGGAAATCACTCTCTTAAAAAAGACTTGTTTACTGAATTTAAATGGAAGTTTTCTGCAAAGACCTTCCCTCTGTAACCATCATCCTCTACCCCAAGTGACAAGTACAAGAGATTTCGCTGCACTTAGAGTGAAATGCCACGGGGGAGCAATAACAACCCTATCAGCCTCTGACAAGAGAAACACTTATGAATTAACATAGAACACAAATACCTTCCCACCGCCAGGAGAGGGACACGGGGGGTGTGAGGGGGGCAGAATCTATATGGAACATGCCACAGAGAAGCACAAGGAGGATTCTTACACATGTGCGTGTATACATATATAAACAGAACCACACCATTAAATATCAATATTCACTCATGTCTGCATCTTGTCTAAAACCCTCCTAAAAAGCATCTTTGCCTTTGGTGGTATTCAATTTTGCTAATACAGTAGCTTACTACAGGCTGAATGCAGCCAATGCTGGTGACATCTTATTGTCTTAAAGAACTGGGAATAAGTTAGCAAATTTTACTCCCTTGCTTAATTAAGTAAGTGGGATTTTTAAAAAAGCAAATCAACTTTGAAATACTCGAAGCTTTGGTTCTCAGTACAATTAGCGGATGGTCTGAGATTGGTCACTGAGAGAAAACTGCCATCCCAGCACACATTTTGGCATTTCCTGCTCAGAAGCCCCAAGAGAGGACGAGGATAAACACTGCATTAGAAACAGAGAAGATATTTCAATCAATGAGAGCAGTTCAGGGCTCTTGTTTAAGGATTTTAATAGGATACAGTTAATGATTTCTCACTGAGATTCCCCATGGGTTTGAAGCACAGGTTAAAATGTCAGTTCAATGGTCTTTAAAAAAAAAGTCTCTTAGTCATCTTCAAAAGCAGAAATAGTGTCTCCTCTTCCTTTTAGAGTGTTAGGTATGAAATTCAGGTGTATAGTTTCTCTTTTTCTCTCTCCTGCGTGTGGTGCCATAGAGAAGGGGTCTTAAACGGTGGAGCTCACGGAAGTCGATGGTGCAACAGTTAAATACAGCTGCAAACATCACACAAAACCAGCACATGCCAAGACTTCCAAATGTTTACCATAAACACTACTGAAAATTACGACTTTGCTATTAAAATGTAGCTATGAGCCCTTAGCCCTGCATTCAGTCAGCTGCTGAGGCCAAGTCTCCAGTTTCATTAGATGCTCATTAGGTCTTTGGAAACACACACGCTGTAAAATCACGTCCCACCTTCCAACCTGATTTTGGAACTATCACTTTGGACACGTGCAAAAGATAGATACACCGTATCCAAACTGCGTCAATAATCTGACTGACAAATACACACAAAAGGAAAATCCTCACAGTGACAACTATGTCTGCAGGCCCCTTTTCAGCACAAACTTGTGTTAAGTGTGCTGAAGACACCCACGGAAGTCCCTGATGCTTTCATTTGTCCACAGAGCCCATGAGTTCAAGGCACAGTCTTTCTGCCTGGGAGAATAAAAGAGGAAGCCCTACACAGAGAATCCAAGAAGAGAAGCCTTCCAAGCACCACTGTTTACACCTTAAAAGCACCGTCTTTCCAAGTTATATTATTTCTTATTTTCTTTTTAAACGTGTTCCAACAACACATTGTTAGCTCTTTATCACAAGTGACGACACACACAATATGCAGCCTTATGCTGTGTGAGGTGAACTGGAAAAAAGTTTGATGTTAGTTTTCAAGCAGTCACAGACTCCACATGTCACAAACCCTTACCCAAAGCCAGGGATAACGCCAGGAAAATTAACTTCAAGAGAGTTTGCCAATGACCACTGCTGGGGAAAATGACTTATCACCTGATTCACCCGCATTCTTTCTCAAGCAAAGACTCCATAGAGTAACTTATTTTAAGGGGACATTTTTAGGATAATCAACTAAACTGGCACTTTACGAAAGCGGGAGTTTACATTAACCATGGTGTCCTAAGCAAAAATTGCTATAATGGGGCCTCCCCGGTGGCACAGCGGTTAAGCGCTGCGCTGTGGAGCTGTCGGCAGCGGCGTCGCGAGTTCAACGCCCAGCCGGGGAGAATCCCACATGGCGCGGCAGACCTCTCCTGCCTTGCCTGCTGCTCCCCTCAGCAGTGTATTTCTGATCTGCCTGTTCTGCTCCCCGCTCTGTCTCTGGTGAACCCTCTCGCCGCCCCACGCCTCTGGCCTGTACCCCAGCTTGTATGTATAAATAAAAAATAAATCTTTAAAAAAAATTGCTATAATGGTTTTGTTTCCTTTGGAAATAAAGCAGTACCTAAAATAAAAAGCTCAGCCTCCCAGGTTACAACTCCTGTAAGGAACGTGCAGCCAACCTACATTCAGATGAGGCGAAGTGTATGTGCAGGAAACATGCGTCATGCAAGGGGAGTTTCTTTCGCCGCATGGGCCTCGGAAACCCCGGTTATTCTGAATTTCTGAAACCCACCCATGGAGTCTCTGCTCTTCCTCTCTTGACCTTCTGCAGACACTGCGTAGACAAGAAAGAACAGCAAACGGGACTCTGAACATCGCAGGGCGGACTGCAGCTTACAGATGAGCTGGTAAGCCTTTGCAGATTTCTTCTTGTTGCCTGGAATTTGGAACTTCCACAGGGAAACATCACCCTCCGGTTACAGCCCTCATTTCAAAGGATGAGGGTGCCGGCCGTGACTTTCTGCAGCCGCCACTGGGGCCCAGGCTCGGGGCCTCTAAGCACCAGAGATGCCGCACCTTTCTCTACACCAGGTGATCTGGTGGCAGCTCCTTCCAGTCCCTGGGTTGTAGACTGACTTCTTCGTCCAAAATAGCTAAGAAGAACCTTTCTGCCTTCAAGTCAAGGCCCAAGGCAGTGCTGAAAACACCAGAAAAGATTCGTATGCGGACAAGCGCCAGCCCCCTCCAGTTGCTCAGGGACAAGCTCGCTAATACAGATGGGGGACAGCGGGCAAGGCTGAAGCTGTTTCATAAAGTGAGAATATCAAATAATTGGGGAGACATAGCGGGCAGTCACCCCTAGGCAGATATGTCCTCCCTGGAGCAGTGGAGGGGGGGGGGGAGTAAAAGGGAGAAGGCGGATTTTATACATGGGTGACACTGTATATTTGAGTTGCTTTGTGACATGTGCTCTCAAACACGTAAATGTCCTTCTATCATGGAGTCTCAGTGAAGACAAACAGCTAAACAGATAAATTCTAATAAAAGGCAGAAATGTCCGACGAGGGGAAAAAGCACCGAGGAGCACAGGTCTCCAGCACGGGCCACTTGCTCAGGGACTGTTATCTAACCAGGTCTAGCATGGGCGTGTGTGTGTGTGTGTGTGTGTGTGTGTGTGTGTGTGTGTGTGTGTGTGTGAAGCTGTCCCTTTTGGACATGTGACAGGCGTGTGGCAGAGAACAAAGTTAGGAACCACGGGGTGCAGTCCTTAGGGAGCAGTGGGGAGCTGGTGGGGGTGGGGAGGGCGAAAACAGGACCGAGAGAAGCTGAGGCTGGAGCGGGGCCTCCGGGCAGCGGCCAAGAAACAGGGGCTCCTACCTTTAAGACCCAGAGAGGGCCCCGAGACCCAGAGTTTTAATCAGAGATGGTCACAAAAAGCAGTGGGCTGCTCGGAAAGTGTCAAATATTCTAAAGAAACAGGAGTCATGTTTTCTGAAGTTTGTGAATGACTCAGACGTGATTAAAATTACAGGTACCACTTACATTCGTAAAACGTTTGACACCTGTCGTTGTTAGCACAACATAAAATTAAAGCAGCAGCAGTGACAGACAAGTGCCCACTGGCCTCGCAGCTGAGGCGCGAGGGCAGCGAGCCCTTCAGATGGCCGCCCACCGAGAGGCACCTGCTCACCCGCTCTTCGGGCCCACGTCAGAATCAACGGCTGAGTGAGTGGAAGGATGAACAGCAGGGCGGTGTCTAAAAGCGAGTTAGGAGGAACGTTTGTCTTAGCAGATTATATTCAAATATTCTATTCCCAAACCGGTGGTGCAAGAAGGGGGTAAAGTCACCCGTGGAGGCATGCAGGGAGGGCAGGCGCTTCGGCGGCGCTTCACAAATATGAACACCACGTGTGGACTCTAAATCGGAAAGGCCTGCGCGCTTGAGAGCAAACTGACAAACCAACAGATCTACAAATACGTAAGATTTAGGGCTCACCCACCGATACTAGCTTTTATCTCGGAAGGCCTATCATATATCTTTGGAACAGAAAAGCAATCAACACCGCCTTTTGCATCTCTCGTGGCAAAAAAAGAAAAAACCCTACTATTTATCTTATGCAAACAATGCTTAGCACGTAGGGCTTTTGAAAATAAAACTTAAAAACGAACGGGCACAAACCCTCAGGAGACTTTTATTTCTTCCGCAGACAGCAGTGAAATGCTTTCCTACAGTAAGACCTGGAGAAGAGCAAATAAATTAGCAACTTAAAAAACAAAACCAGGAAAACACGTAACTCACAAATTGCACGAGTCTGCGTGGAGAAAGGCAGTTTGTAGAGCTGTGATGAGACATGTTCCCCAATTGCATGAGCACCGCGACACGCACACCTGTTTTACATCTTTCACTGGGTTTTTAAAAACTTTTCATTTTGAAATGACTTAATAATGGCTCTCGGTTTGCAGGAAAGCGGCCAAGACGTACTAAAGCTCCTGCACGCGCTCTGCCCGGCTCCTCATGTTAACATTTACAGGACATGGCGCGCTGAGCACAACTCTGAGGCTAATGGGGGGCGACTCTGTCATCGAAACCACAGACTCAGCTCTCGGCTCACCCGCTTCCCAGGCGTGTTCTGATTCCGGGCAGGAGCCAGTCCCGGGTCTCCTGGCCATTTATTCTCGTCCCCTTAGTTTCACCCACTGACAGTTTCTCAAACCTTCCCTTGCTTTTTATAACCATGACACGTTTGAAGATTACTTGCCAGGTGTTTTGTAGAACACCCCTCAATTTGCGCGCGTGTGGTGTTTTCCCAGAACAGATGGGTGTCGCAGATTTGGGGGGAAGATGCCATAGAGACAAAGCGTCCTGCAGCCAGCCCCCCATCTGGGCTAGTTGGTCCACACCCACCGAGGGGAATTAAGCGTCACCTCCTGCGGGAGGAGTATCAGCGAATTTGTGGGATGCTGTTAAAATCAGTTAGTAATATTTGGGGGACTAGATGTGAAGCCATGCTAACATCCGGTTTCTTTCAAGTTTCGGCCGCTGCCTTTGGCTTTTATCAGTGGCTTCTGCCTGCAGCGATTACTCTGGTGTTCTAAAGGTGATTCTCCATTTCCATCAGTCCTTCTACATTCATTGTTTGGAGTTCTTCTGTAGGAAGAGCGATCCGTCTCCATGCATTTTTAAATGGTCCAAATAATCACACATGCATATGTACTTGTGTGTGAGTGTGTGTGTGTGTGTATATAAATGGGAAGATAGTATGCAACTTAAGTTCCTTTAGAAGATGATTAGGTGATGTTCTCATCAATACTCACTGATAGCACAATTTCTAACAAATTCCATGATTATAAAATACTAGAGAAAATAATGAACTTTCGTTTTTCCAGACATAGCAAGTGGGAATGTAAATTAGTGTAACGACTCTGGGAAATAATTTGTGAGCATCTTCTAAAGATGAAGATGCATTAATCTTACCGCCAGAGTGTCCGCCCCCTCGCAGGGCTCTGCTGCAGGCACACGAGGAGACAAGCCCAGAGCACTGCTCCAGAACTGTGACAGCTCAAACCTGGAGACACCTACTTTCCTCCAATATAAGATAAATAACTTGAGGCCTGTTGGGAAAGTGGGTACTATGCAGCAGTGAAACGGAACGAGCCAGAGCTAAAATATTACTATGAATCTCACAAATAATGCTGCTCAATCACAAAGGCCACACAGCAATATGGCTACTAGGATCAGACAGAAGGCAAGAGAGAACAGTGGGACCCCAAACATAGGATGGAAGTTCAAAAAGCCCGGAGTGGCAGCAGCAAGCAGGGGATCAGGAGCGCAGAGAAGAGAGGAAGCATCGTGGGCTGGAGGGGGCGAGGGAAGGACGGGAGGGGGGGGGGGCGCGCTCTGCCTCCACCAGGGCCCGGCGTGCTGCCAGCACACGGAGGCCCAGCAGCGTGGGCTAGCCGGCAGGAGCCACCTGGCAACGCCTCCCGACGTCGCCCCGACATCTGCACCAGCAGAAGGCGCCGCTTCCTCTGTGACCCCACATCAGATGATTTTCCACGGAGCTTCTCGTGGTGAGCGTCAGGGCGCTGTAGGCAGCAGTCAGGGAGTAAACCCTCAGTCAGGGGACTCAAATTCCAGCCCCAGCCTTGCGACTTACTAGCTGACCGCAGGTGACATACTCTGTGCTTCAGTGTCCTTGCCTGTGAAACGGGGAACATTGGTGCCTGCTGAGCAAGAGCTGACAATGAAATGAGAAGTCTTAAGGCAAAGGGTGATGCCAGGGAGGCCCTCAGTGGGTGTGGCTGGGCAGCACAGGAGCTGCAGGGGTGAAGCAGGAGGAGCTGGCCCAGGCCCAGAGGGCTGGGAGTGGGGCTGTCACAACCAGCGGCTGCAAGAGTGAAGAGCGGAAACCCGTGTTCTCACCCCTCGTTTTCCTGATCCCAGTGGTACTGGAACTAAACCGGGCAAGAGGTCAGATGGGGTTCAGACCAGGAGGCAGCTCTCTGCACCGGCATCCCTGTTCCTGGCTCCTTCCTGAGTCTCCCGGGAGGGCCTGCGCTCTTTGTGCACAAACTCCTCAAAGGCTGCAGCAGCACTGCGATGAGGCCAGGAGAAGAGAAGAGCCCCCAGGACTCCTACTGAAGTGGCAAACGGCACAGCGTTGCTCAAAGGGCCTCGGCGTGGAGAGACAGAGGCCGGTGCCATCGCTGATGGGCTGTGGGCAAGACAGTCTCACTTTCCATTTGATTGTGAAGCGGGGGTTATAGAGCTTGTCTTATCAATGGGGCCGTATAATGAACAAAGCAAATGACTTGGAAATTGCGAAGACATCACTCATCACTGTGAAATATCAGATGTTACTTTCTAGCTCTGTCAGATATTAGACACCGATTCAAATCACTATCTAAAGAATAAGCGAGACAAAGAATGACAATGAAATAAGCATAAGGACCAATTTCAACCCCAATTTTGCCTTAAACATAAGCCCCCCTTTCTACCGCCAAAGGGCAGAGATCTAAGTAACTAGGTTCACAAACAAGTTACTTGATTTCTTTAAGACTTAAAGCTTTGAAGATAGTTTAAAATGATCTCATTAAAAACTGAGAGAAATAGTCAAATGGAGTTGAGGTAACAGAAAGCTGAAATTTGTTTTCACAGATATGAATTTTAAGATTTTTGAGTTCTTCAGAAAAAAAGTAGAGAATCCAGAAATTTTTTAACAAGTCTAAATTATAAATTGGTGAAGACTATTTACATTTTAAGATGAAGTTCAATGTATGCTGTACTTCACCAAAAGTCAAACTTAAAAATGTGCATTTTTCTGATTTTCAGCCATGATTCAGACTCACTTAGATAAGAGGTTTCCAGAATGAGTTGGCTTTTGTCTTTATACAGGGGCAGCTGGTCACTTAACACCTTAAGCAATTCTACTAAAAAGCATAGTGCTTTTTCCTACGAGCATATGACCCATCTAAGAGCACTTCAAAAACTACTTCTCAAAAGGAGGTGGCCATACCCCTCTCTGGGGTTTCAGATGAAAACTTCCAGAGCAGCAGTGCGGATGCCCCTGGGGAGGACCTGGCGGAGGCCCCACCTCTAGTTCCCAGCTGCCCCTGGGCACCCCGCTGCACTGCCCCACCCCCCAAACTGATCATCTGGGCAGGAAGGGGCGCTCTCCATGGTCCCTTTAGTCCCTAGGCTGCCTCAGAGACAGCGCTGCCAGATGAAGACGTTTCATTTGCCTTCTAATACCTTTAAATAGGGCAGAAATCTAGGTAACTGGACTCAGAAGCCTGCCACATAGCCTACTTCGTCTTTATTCTGGTAAATCATTGACGTTGAAATAAAATTGAACTTAAACAGTCATCCATCTGTAAATCCCAGAAAGTACTGTGAGCCTCTTCGCAATCTCTGCATCTGACTCCCCTTTGCTGATGAAAACTGCTTTCCCAAACCACTGTTAGATTTCTGTTTTCTTTTAACACATGGACGGTGACATCACTGGTGTCCCTTTGTCTTGGGGGCTGGGGCAGTGCTCACAAGGAATCTGAGCTTCCAGAGAACCAGCCGGCTGCCCACAAGCTGGTCCCTCCCCAAGTCCAAGGAGGCAGGAGGCAGGCAGAGGACTGAGCCCACACCCTCCACTTCTCCTGCGCCTGTGATGGACGGACGCACAGCGCTGGCTCAGGGTGGTGGGGACTTCCGCGGGAGGCTAACGTGGTGCCTAGGCTGCGGAGTGAGCCTCAGGCCCCTGTCGAGACGTGCGGCCTGCACACGGGGCTGGGAAAGGCATGAGTTCTGGAGGAAGAGGAGATCAACTCCAGGCGCCATCATTTCCCGAGCAAGTTATTTAATCTCAATGAGTCTTAGATTTGCCATCCAAAATAAATAAATAAACAAATAAAAAAATGGGGGAAATATTCTTTATGCTATGGTAAGGGTTAAATATAACTAACAGTAAGACTACCAAGCATACCACCCAGCGCTCAATAAACATTTGCTATCTTTAAGTACATAACACATAGAAACATACCCTCCAGATATAGTTTGTTTTATAAACACTTTATAATGTAAAATGCACTCTGAGTACAGGATAAAGAACTTGCACATGACTTCTGGAGAGACAAGTCACTTAGATGACAGGATGAGTAAACAGGATGGCACGAATGCATCCTTCCTTCCTTTACCAAATATTTACCAAATAACTATGTGTGTGGCAATAATCATGCTAACAATCAATATCATACGATGTAAACAGCCTTCAGTGGCAATTCTAAAGGCAGCCTCACCGATCACAAGCACTGCGCACCAAAAGGGTCGGATGCGCTCATCACTTCCCAGTAGTGGGAATTACTGCCCCAGAGTCTCAGTTTCTTGACCTATAAAATGGGCCCGTGTCTCGAAGAGGCTAAGGGAACTACATGAGCTTAATAACAACCTATTTCACAAATAGTCACCTATTTTGACCTTTATTATGTTGCATTATCTGGTGATATATTTAAAACAGGAAGGAGCAAGAAAATGAGATGCTAAAATGGCAAAAAATGAGAAGCCACTGAAATGTCAATTTAGTGGTGGGTTCTTTAAGAACACAGACATACATAAATGTAAATGTTATTGGTAAGAATGAGTGGGAATCAGGTAACAGCAAAAAACAAAAATGGATTTACATAAAATACCACATGAAGGGCCTCCCCGGTGGCGCAGCGGTTAAGCGCTGCGCTGTGGAGCTGTTGGCAGCGGCGACGCGAGTTCGACTCCCGGCCAGGGAGAATCCCACATGGCGCGGCAGACCTCTCCTGCCTCGCCCGCTGCTCCCCTCGGCAGTGTATTTCTGATCTGCCTGTTCTGCTCCCCGCTCTGTCTCTGGTGAACCCTCTCGCCGCCCCACGCCTCTGGCCTGTACCCCAACTTGTATGTATAAATAAAAAAATAAATAAATCTTTAAAAAAAAAATACCACATGAAAATATACATTTATGTATACCCATGAAATGTATGTGTTTATTTTATTTTTTTTAATGCTGAATGCTTAATAAAATGTTAAGTGTTGTTATTTTGGGTGAAAGGATCTGAAAGGATTTTCTCCTATTCTTTGGGCTACACAAGTTGCCATCTTACCAAATGCTGAAGTTTTTTATAAAAGAAATAGCACAAAAGGGGTCTTGGAGATGCTCACAGTCTTTAACACAGGTAGCCACAGCACAAGTTAGTTTACGTCCATGCTAACGCAAACAGCAAATGAACTTCTCAAACAATGCCCAGATGGAAAACAGTTGAATGGCGGCAGCCGAAAATCATATTAGTATTTCAGAATAGATGTCAAAACTGAGTGCCAAAGTACATGGCGATGAAATGACAAGACAAAGCTGGACAAATAAAAACTTTTGCTCATATGCAGATTTTTCAGTTTTCAGCCTAGGATTTCTAGTACACTTTCCTCACGGTGCCACCAAAAGTCGGTGCACGCCTGTGCACCATGGCTCAGTGCTGAGGTCAGTGGACAGCGTGGCAACTCAGCTTGATTCCGAGGGACATGGCAGGGTCGGGGAGGTGACCCAGCTGCCCCAACCCTGGAGGGTGAACACACAGCAGAGGCGGCGGTGGGGACTTCCGGACCCCCCAGACGAGGCATAGTGAACCCAAAGAGTCTTCCAAGATGGCCAAGTCGCCCGTCTATGGACACTTTACCCAGAATTTAATACAGACTGCTGTGTGGTCACCACTGGGAGCACTGAAGCAGGTGACCGGTCATCGGGTACTGCTAAGTCACCACTGCTCCTGGCCCCAGAGCACCCCACACAGAGCACTCTGTCAAGGGGCTCGTTTTCAGGGGACAGGTTGGATATGACCCATTTTCTTTTCATTCTAAAGAAAATGATACTTTTAAACACAATTCTCCATGTGAACTGAAACTTAAATTTCTTGTTTCATTTGGAAATGATGTAAGAGAGCAGAGCCCCTAGAACAAACAGGGTCTCATGGTTCCAGTCCAGGGCTGAAGGGGCACCAGAGCGTTGCAGTTACAGTGTGAGGGGCTCGCTGTGGTCAGGTCCTCTGGAAGCGCCTCCCCCCGCCTGGGCTCACACAGAACAGACCAGTCTCCTCCTGCCTCTCGTCCCTTTCTGAATTCTCAACACTGCTAAGTAGATCAGATTTTGTAATAAGGAAAAAATGGATTTTGACCCCGAGAATAACAGCAGTGTATGTTTTAAAATCACACATACAGAAAGGCCGGTGGAAACTACTTGTGAATTAAATAAAAGAGCGAAGGGAAAATGTAAAACTGCGCAGGCACAGCGATCTGTTACGGCCTGAACGGGTGCCAGCTTGTGGGCCTCGGGGCGCGGTAGGAGGGTTTCTCCACACAGTGCCAAACTCCAACAATATTGTTATGGTTAGAAAGGAATTTCTCACAAGAGCTAACAAAGGCAGAAGGTCATAAATAAACCCAGCAGGACTGCCTTGTCAGTTCTCATTATTAGCGCTGCAGGCTCTTGCTTTTCTATGGGCTTCTTACAGGTTCATTTAAGTGTAAGAGTTCCTCCTTGAAAACTCACATGCTCATAAATAAAATGGTTCTTAATCTAGCAAAGAAAAATACTTGAAGGGTAAGTAAGAAAATAAGCGCGTAGACGGACGCTGTGGAGGAGGAGCTGGAGAGGCAGGGCTGGCCAGCCAGCGGGAGCTGGGAGCCCCCCCCCAGGCCTGTCTGCAGGGTCCAATCTGGGCCGGAAATGCAGCTGAGCTCCTAAGCTGACGCTGACAAGTGTTTTAAACCAAGGAAAGCACAGCTGTGTGGTCATTACTGCGATTAAGAAGTGACACTTGGTGTTAACTTTATTTTATGGAAGATTTTTAACTAACAACAGAAAAAGGAGGTACAGGTCTATGAATGACAAGAAGGGATGTTGGTTTTTAGCAATTAAAAATGGGACCATATCACCGCGACTTTAACAATGGGCATTACCTTTTGCATAAGGCAAATCTACCTCTTTGAAGGCTTATTAATGTGCCTCAACAGAAGATTTACTTTGGTAACAGTTAAATAAAACTAAGATGCTAATCTCAATTCTTCTTCGATTTTATGACCCGTTAGTCCGAGAAAAACAAAGACTATCAAACTTCCAATCATCCCACTAGAGATACTAATTCAAGGAGAGAAACAATCTGATAAACTCAATTTCACTTACTACTAACTCACAACAAAAATAAACTTTTCTTCACTTTAAGACAAAAATATTTCAGAGTGTCATCTATCTTCTTCAAAAAAAAGAAAAACAAAATGGCTATTTTAAAGTAATAAATATAATTCACTAATCTTAGAAACAAATGAGAAACACTTCAGAAAATAAAAATCACTACTGGTGTCATTAATCAGAGCTAACCAAAGCCTAAGATTTTGCCATATTTCCTTCCAGTCTTTTTCTTAAGAATATCAAAAGGGGGCCTTCCCTGGTGGCGCAATGGGTTAAGTCGCAGCACTGTGAAGATATCTAAAGCCACTGCAGCGCAGGTTCGATCCCCGGACAGGGAGCTTCCCACATGGCGCAGCAGATCTCTCCTGTCTCCCCGCTGCTCCCCTCAGCAGTGTATATATTCTTTAGAGATTTGTTTATTTATGCATACAAGCTGGGGCGCAAGCCAGAGGCAGGGGGGTGGTGAGAGAATTCACCAGAGACAGAGCAGGGAGCAGAACAGGCAGAGGAACCGGAGTACACTCCCCTCAGCAGTGTATTTCTGTCAATCTGCCTGTCTGCTCCTCACTCTGTCTCTGGTGAACCCTCTCACCCCAGCTTGCATGCATAAATAAATAAATCTTTAATAAAAAGAGTATCAAAAGGGCATATCTTTAAGTATATTATGGTTGCTTCAGGTGCCACCTGAAGAACGTCACCCGTTCTCCAGAAACGTAACATATTGTTTTCCCAAATGACTTGCACTTCTACAATTTGTTGTATCTTTTAATGCAAAAGAGATAAAAGGAGAAAATTCAGGATAAAAAAGAATCAGAGTAGGTTTTCTACTTTACCCCCTTTGTGGCACAGTTAGATTTCCCACAAACAGTGCTGTGTCTCAGGCGAGGGAGCTGACACCGTGCGGTGTGGTCACTTAGCTGCGGGGCTGGGCTGGGAGCTGATGTTACCACGGCTTGCAGCCTCTCACTACCTCCTGGTCCTGACTACTGGAATTCTTCATAAAGAAAATTCTCCACCCTCACTTTTGGCACTGGCAGTCGCTCTCTGTTCTGTGCATCCAAACAGGGATGCCCTTGAGCATTGCTGTGTAAGGAGCACGAGCACACGCTGGGAGAGGGGCGTTCGAACGTCCGCGAGTGGTGAGGAACCAAGACAGGCCTTCCTTTCCTCTGGGGGGCGGGGGCGGCGGCGGGGAGCGGGAGTCCCGGCACCTCTGGGCCCGCAGAGGAGCTGCGCTGGCTGCGGCCACACAGGACACAGCGGTGCTGGGTTCGGGAAGGCGGCGACACACAGCGCGTCTTCTGGTCAGCGGCTTCACGACCAGGAAGCCCGTGGCTGACAACGTGTGGGCTCAGGGACCTGGGGGGCTACCCCGGAATATTCTGCCAACAGCAACACACAGCAAAGGCGAGTGTGGCACACGCAGGAGATGAGTAGCAGATAAAAGTGGAACGAGTGACCACTGCACGTCAACAGGGGACCCGTCCCAGGGCGAACCTCACTGGACCTCGCCCATGCTCAGAGTCGGGAGGCAGGAAGGTGCTCGGAGATAAACATTAAATGTGGGGAGAGCGAAGCTGGACCCCCTCTGAAGCCCGGCAGGCGCGGCTCACGCTGTTCAGGACGGAGAGGCGCAGGAGACATTTACTCCCATTCTGGGTCTCTGAAATGTGAGACTGCGGCCCACAGAAGAGAGACTATCCATGCCAAAGCCATGCACAGGTCATGGGCCGGCCACGCTGGGTGCAGTGTCCACGTGCACGCGCCCACGGGCCGGACGTGGGAGTTCAGTGTGTCGGAGCATGTGTGCCCAGGCTCGTGAGTGCCCGCGTGCCTGCTTCAGCCCACGATCCAGCAGCTATGACCCCACACTCGGTGCGCAGGCGCGTGGCTAGCTCAAAATTCTTTTCATTTAGTAAACTGGGACATGGCTTTGCAAGGGACAAGAGTGACAAGGGGAGGAGGGCGTGCAAGCCCACGCCGCAGAGACGCCCAGCAGGAGCGTGCGGCACACCCGCTGGGGAGCTCGGCAGAGGCGCTGCTGATGGGAACGGAGCTGCGGTCTTCTCACGTCTGCCCTTCCTCTGGGCCTCCAGTTTCTTGGACCTGCCACCCCGTGTGCTCCATCCCTTGTGGGCGAGTCACCGCGGCTGACTGGTGCCGGCCGTGAGCCACACCCAGGGACAGCTAACTTCGAGGCCACAGACAGAAAGCGCTTGTGCCCTCGCTCTGCCACCTGATCTGGGCAGGGCGCCCGCCCACCCCCAACATGGCCTGGCACCCACAATTCTTTACAGCGCGCGCCAGAAGGCTGCTGGGAAGCCGACCGCACTTCCCAGGTTTGCATTGCGTCTGCCGACAACCCAGGAAACCCCTACAAGTGAGACGGAGGAGAAGCGGATCGTGAAGAAACCACCACCCGTGACGCGCGGCCGCCGGGAGCTCAGGCCCAGGCTGCAGAGGACCCCGGAGTGCCTGACATGACAAACGGTCTTCTTTCCAGAGTTCTGAGTTCTGAAATACTGATCCCTGTTTTAGGTCTTTGACACAAGGGGTGCACACTGATGGAATTTAAATTCCTCAGACGGGGGTAAACTGTCCCGGTGGAAGAGGTAGCCCAGGGTAACCCCTGCTCCACCCAGACCGCAGAGGAGATGAGACAGGAAGGAAGCGGGGCTGGGAGGAGACAAGGAAATGGGAGGTGGGGACACACGAGGAGAACCCCAAGCCTGGTGCGGTCTGTGTGGTGTGTAAGTGGTTCCTGGAAGTGTGAACGGGAGAGTGATGGCTATAGGAGCCAAATAAAGAGCAGCAGACAAAGCTTTGGGCAGATCCAGCAAAGGCACTACTTAAGAGTAACCCATCCTGTTGGGCGGGAAGTCACCTCTGAAAGCAGCAGAAAAAGCTGATTTTCTGGGCAGATGCAGCCCCATGGAACCAGGGTGCCTCTTGCAAGCCACCTCAGCTGGTCCTCAGGAAGGGGGCGGGGAGACTGCCTCAGCAGGGGGCAGCTGGCCCATGGCCCCATGGGTCTCCTCAGGGATAGCACGATAGCACAAGGAGCTGCGAGCCTGGAGACGCAGGTGCCGGGGTCGGGGCCAGCCCTCAGTCTTCACACCTGGAGCTCTCCGCGGCCTCCGTTTCTTGGCTGAGGGAGCGGGGCTGGCTGCTCATCTGTTTACAGCGACCGACACGCAGGCACGAGGCGCAAGGCTTCGCGCACAGTGAGAGCACAGGAAGCGACAGCTCTTGTTATTACACCTTTTCGCCTAAACCATCTCCTCACTTACTCCTGACAACGGCCTCACTGATGGGGGCCACCAGCTGTGTCTGTGGTCGGGAGACGGCCTGGGCCGTGCTGTGTCCACTGCTGTCCCCCACCGCGTCCTCCCTGACTAGTCTTACTCCCCTGCCAAACACGGGGCAAAAAGACAAGAAAAACCCAGGGTAAAGGAAAAAGTGGTATTCTGTCAGCGTTCCAGAAGGTCCACTGAGTTTCTAGGATAAGAATTATTTGACAACCCAAGTGCATCATCTTCTCTTAGCACAAGGGTCTTAGTTTGGCCTTGACTGCAAATGAACATCTTTCCCAGTCCAAGAAGGTCCCAGGTCCTCCATGGAAGCAGAAGTGGGCCCCCAGCACCTTGGTTTGACAAAAGGGGTGTGTGGGGCTCACTCTGTGATGACCCCAAATCTGGACACGAGCTGCCTGCTACAAACATAGTGACATCATGCAGACGGGTTGGGGTTTCGGTCTAAAAATGTCATAGAATTAAGACTTCTTTCATTTAGATATCCGAGGGAAGATATTTCAAAAACAATTTCAATCTGAGATGATATTCAGTGCTCAGAAAACAGATATTCTGTCAGGAAGCGGAGCAAAAGCAAAAATTCTAAAAAGCTGGCCGTAAATTCCCCCTGCTGTAATCCTTCAAGGGTATGTCTAGTGCAACTGATTTTCAATGCAAAGAGTTCTCTGTTTCATGACAGCCATCATTTCTAAAAGGCCTTTTAATAGACAGAAGAAAGAGTAAAACCCAGTGATGACAGAAACTCCTTGAACAAGGCTTGTGTTTTCTTTGTGCAAAACTTTAGCATGAAGTGGAGAAATAAGACTTCAGCAGCGGAACTCAGTAGCTGGCTGACCACTTGTGCCCAAGGTCTCCCTGAAACAACAGTGACTTGTATCCAGGAGACAGGGTCCCCCCCTTGGTGGGGCTGAGGGATGGTGGAAGATGGGGGACGGGGTGGGGGGGCTGAACTGGTCACACAGGTGTGCACTTGAGCAAATGTGTTGAATGGCACACTTTGATCTCCACACCTCCCTGTATTCCACAACACTCACACTGAAACAACCGACCTCCATACCGAGACTACAAGGTCACCAGTAAGGATACAGGAGAAAACAGTAAATGCAAGAAAACCAACCAGCCACTGCCAGATTCCGAACTCATCCCGACCGGCGCGGACGCCTTCGGAGTTCTCCCTGAGTATGTGTTCTGTTTCAGAAAAGCCAGAGTCCAGTCAAAACCCAGGTTCCGATGGGCAGGGAATGGTCTGAACCCTGACCCGATTCACCAGGGTTCACCTACCATTTCTAAGTCAAAGACCAGCATGCCTGTGGGCTCAAGGGTCAAGACAAGCGTTGCCACAAAAGCCTATTTCACTCATCAGAGATGGTTTTTGAGTTTAAACTACATGGAACATAAACAACAATACTGCATCATTGACTGAATAGTCTCAATCTCTCTGTCTCTGTCTCTCGGGATGGTATAGCCGGATCAAGGATCAGAACCAGTGACATCCAAAGCCAACGGAGTTTTAGCTTTCAGAGGTCAAAGTCCCAATTTCACTGTATCAGCTTAGTGGCGGTGGTGCATGGGGGAGCCTCCCCCCGTTAGTCTCAAATTTTCCTCTATACTTTCAACCATTTGAACTTACTCAGTTCCTCACGACTGGCCAATGTCGGAACAAGGGGCTAGTCAGGGATTCCAAGAGGCAAATTTGTACAAATAAGACACAAAGCTGCTTTAGAAATCTTTTCGCTTACACACTACTTTACCCTTTAATGTATGGAAATAGAATGACCAGCAACGAATATTGTTTTGTGTTCATTTAAACAAACTACCTCAGTAACTGTGGGTTGAAATTGGCCAAAGTTATGTTTGAACTTGATGAGAACTGAGGCCCATTCTCAGTGAAGGAGCAAAGACACATGATTCCCTCTTGTGTTGGTTTCTACAGAGAAAGAAAAAAAGGGAGAAGACTGCAGAAGGAAAAAAATTCTTTAAAAGGGAAGACGGCCAAGTTCAAGCTAAAAGCGGAGGGAGGGAGGGAGGAAGGAGACACTGGATGACAGCTGAGGGTGCGTGGGGTGGGCGCGCCCCAAGGCTGCGCGTCAACTGCAGACAGGCTTCTACTGGAGGCAGCTCTGGGAAGAGCACATCTGATTGGGGGGTCCCACGGGACGCGTCCAGGAGTCTTTTCTAAGAAGCCCCCTGCCTGCTTTCCACTTGAGCAACTTCGGACTGGGGGTACAGGACTCATGAATGTGGGGTTTAGAAGAGCAAAGACTAGAACTTTTAAAAAGTCAACCTTCGCTATGAACAACAGATTTCAGAAGAAATGCAAGAAGAACGTTTCTATGTCTTTAGGAAAGTGGGATATGGCCTTTCTAAGTGTTTTGTTTTGCTCTTAGTATTACACAAATGGACACGGCTATCCAAGCCTTTTGGAGAAACGGAATAAAGATTCTCACTATTTATAAACACATGACACACAGGTGCTACTGTTCCACAGGCAATAGCGAAGTCACTGCAAGGACAAGGCCGACTCTGAGCCTGTACAGGGGCTGAAGCCAAAGACTGCTACAGGTGGCGCCCCTGGAGGGGTGCTGCTGAGGATTGGCGTGGCCCAGGGAAAATGTGAAGGAGGTATGGGTGGGGGTGGGGCCTCTGCTAAGAAACACAAGGGACTGCAGAAGCAGCCCCTGGACCCAGTGTTCAGGATTCACTGTTCAGGATTTCAGCATCTTCGGCTCTTCAGCGATTCTGGGGTCAGCCATTTCTGCCCCCACCATGTGATCTTCCAGAAGGCTGCCGGGTGCCTCTGAAGGATAGGAAGAGGCTCCAGCAGCCAACCTCAGAGGAAAAAAGTTCAGAGGCTTTGCAGGCACCCATCCAGCAGAAACTGTTTCCAGCTTTGTTGGTGTCACAGCCTGGCAGCGAAGGCGAAGACCCAGAACTGGCGCCTCGCTGAGCTGCGTGAGTGGGGCTGCTGGCCTGGTTGCTCGGCCACTCCCGCGGCCGTTTCCAATGTCACTTGCTTGCTGCTGCGCTGGGGGTCTCGGCAGCTGGAGGGTCTCCTGTTGTGCCCGCTGCTGTCTTTGTGAGCTGGGTCCCGCCTATTGCCTGGCTGCACGTGCTCCGGGCCCTCAGCGGTGGGAAGACACCAGCTTGGGAGCTCTGTGTTTAGGGCTTTAGAACACTGGGCACTGCTTCAGGTGAGGCAAACGGCCATTGGTAGCCTCAGTGACTCCTTGTTTTCCCTGGTTTGTTAAGTAAATTCCATTATTAATGTTCTCTGAACTGCAGTAGTCTTGCAATGGTGCACAGGTGAAGAAGCCAGACAGTGGCTGGTAAACTATTTGGGCAGTGCCCTTGGCCAGTGTGAGTGCCCCCTGCCGCCCGGTATCAAGCTTAGCGATACGCTCCTGTGAGCAGGCCAGTTGCTCTCTCCATCTCAAGAAACCTCATTGGTCAAGTGAGGGGCTGATCACACTGACATTCGAGGCACAGAAGAAGAATCACGGGCCTTCCGTGAGACAGAGCCGGGTAGGGGCGGGGGGGGGGGAGGGCGGGGGAATCCAGGCCAGGGCGACAGATACCGCCTCGGGGCGTGAAGGCCTCCAATCCACGAGCGAGCGGGTGCGGGTCGGCCACCGGCAGGGCGACTGCTCTGCCAGTTGGGTGGCGACCGAGGTGGTTCCCCCCTCTCCATCTCCTTCCGGGCCAAAGTGCTGTCTGAGTCTTGCAGGCGCAGCGCCACACCCCGGGCTTGAGCACGCTCGCAGAAACAGCGTTCGCCCCGTGACGCATCACGAGCACGCAAGTCTCCCTGCACCATCTTGGCGATTTGGAGGGCCACAGGCCTCAGAGCTGGGTCTGCCGCTGGCATTGGTTTCACACACCGAGGAAGTTCGACCCACTGGAAGCACAGTTACGGGAGCTGTGCTCTCCAGACACGCTCGACTCATGGGCCTGGTGAGCCGCTGTGCTGCTGCTCCCCAGCTCCTGCCTCGTGGCCCCGCACTGGCCAAGCGCTCCCAGCACAGGCTTCCAAGAACAAACGCCGTGACAAGCACCTCGGGGGCGTGGAGCAAGCTTGGGCTTAGCCGTGTCCTCCGGCCTCAGCGACGAGACCTCCGAGTCTGTGTCTTCGCCTGTAAACTGGTACCATTGTGCCACCTGCTTCTCACGGCGACAGGCCGAAAGCAGCCACGTGGCCCAAGTGCTCCGCGGTGTCCGGTGCTTACCTGATGCTCAGGACGTGTTCCTTCTCCCCCGACCTGTACCCTGGATTTCACAGCTGCAAGGAAAAATGACTAAGGGCTCCTTCACCTGTTCTTCCTTGGGGTGCTTGAGGGGATGCCGTTAATATGCAGAGCCGTCCCCAAAAGGAAGCACAATGGGAAATGTTCTCTGTGTTTCTTAAACCCGAGACAGGCTGGCCCCGCTGGACCCAGGCAGCCTCATTCTGAAGTGAAATTTCTTTCTTTAAAAGATACTTTAGAATATCATCATATTAGCAGATGCTTTGCACGAAATAAAAATCCTCAAGGGGGCTGGAACCTGAGTCCCGACCAGGCCAGAGCTGCGCCAGCCCTGCTTCCCTTCGCGCACTTTCAAGGGCGAGGCCCCAGAAGGCTGAAGCCAGCTCCTGTCTGCAGTGATTCGCAGCCAGTGAGAGGAGGACGGGAGCATGGGGACGCTCAAAGTCACAGAATCTGCTGCGGCGACCGAGGGCTTGGACCAGGAGGGCCAGCTGGCTGGGGCATCTGTCACACATCTGGATGCCTCCCGAGACCGACAGTTCGCACGGGCTAGCTTCAGCTCCTTTCCGGGTTACTGTCTCTCATTTTTCCCACTGCAAACTTGCTGTTTATTAGCTGCTGGAAAAATTTACTGTAGCGTCTTTCTCATAAAAATATTTTTCCACTTACGATGTGTTTGTTGCTGGTCGGGGAAGACTACAGCATAAACTCTTCAGTTTAATCAATCTTAATTGGACTGTCTGAGAAGTAAAAATAGACTTTATAGGTTGTAGAGAAATGCAGAAAGGGCTTAATCAGTTTTCCTTTTAATTTTTCGACTATCATTTAAGGTCTTCGCATGGCGCAGACAGTAGGGTTACCAGAAAAAACATGGCAATCCAGTTAAAATTCTATTTCAGATAAACAACAAATAACGTGTTAGCATTAAGTACATGCCATGCAATATTGGGGCATACCTGGACTAAACTTTTATTCATTGTGTTTTTGAAATTCAGCTCTCACTGGGTGTTCTGTAATGCCCGTCCCCTCGACACCAACATCTGGACACCTTCCAATAGATGGATGGGGAAAGCCGTGACCAGGAGTTCAGATACCTGAACCCAACACGCACCCACCACGCTGTGAGACGTGACGGGGTCTCAGCCCCACAGTGTGTGTGTTATCCGCGAGCTAGAGGCGCCACCTGCCGCGGCGAACACAGCAGAACGCGCCTGGCGCCCGCCCCGCGCAAGGCACGTCACTCAACACCATCTTCCCACTTTTGAAGTATTTACTATGATTGTTCCCATTCAAAATTCCACTATTACTCTTCCTCATCATTCACACAGTCAACAATGTAAATTCAAATGTGGCCAGGCTCCAGCATCTATGCTCCTAATTTGTTGCTGTAAAAATATAACAAAGTATATGCAAAAAAAACTTCACAAACAGGAGATGTCCCTAGTACTATTAGGAAGCAGAAGAAACCAGACTAGGTAAGAAGTGGTCAGGATATCTCACCTGGGGGACAGCCCACTTGGAGCCGCACCCCCCCCCATTCCTGAAGTCTCAGCAGCATGGGGTGGGGGACAGCATGCTCCACTCTAACATTTTTAAGGAAGCTAAAATTGAAAACACCAGCAGCTCCACGGGGAAGAAGCTGTAAAAGATCATTTCGGAGCTAACTAAGCGTAGATGGACAAAATTAACCTTGGTGTGGACAGGGATTTGTTGAGATGGAAGGAAGGAAGGAGCTGAGAGAAGCTGCAAAGAGCAAATTAGTGGGGGGTTAAGGACTGAATCAAAAATGTGTGAAATAAACCGTAAGTAAATATTTGTTGCTGTCTCAGGATTGTGCATCTGTGCAAGACGGCGTGATGGGGCCACTGAATGTGCTGAGAAAGTGAGAGAAATGGAGAAAGACGTACTTCAGATTTTACCTTTCAGAATTTAAATGCTTTTAAAGTAATTTTAAATCTGTATTGGCAACTAGGTGGAAACTTTTTTGAGTTCGTTTTTAACAAAAAGCACTGTTTTTAAGACAATGACTATCGGGGCAAGTGAATACTGGAAAGTGATTTTTTTTCTTCCAAAGGTCACAGAGCTCAGGATTTTACATTTATTAATTAAGCAGATGGTGCAGGGGTTCACTCAGAGTATCTGGCAAACAATTCTTTTAAATTCAGGTGACTATGCATAGGACAGGCTCTCAAAGCCAAAGCCGAGTGCTCTGTTTCAGGGTCCTATCTGCCTCGGCCCGCTGGGGCCGGGAGGACCCGGGGCTCAGGGCTGTGCTCGCGGCCGGCCGGGCCGTCTTCGCAGATGAACCTAGCAGCGCTCTGCTCAGTGTCAGGATTGAGACCAGGAGCTGGCAGCGAAGTTCCTGTTCCACTAATTACATCCTTTTCCAAAAGTTCACCCTGCCTGGGTGTCCAGGTAATTGCAATTAAGTCAGGGATCTGGTAATTAGAAATTCAAGTGCCCTGCCAGGAACAATACGCGTCCTCTTGACGGGCCGCCCGCAAGAGCCGAGTCGCTCGGCAAGGACGGACGCTGACGGGAAGTGGCGGCGGAGATGTTGGCTAAGCAACAAGCCCGGAAAGACACTTCTCCCCTCACTGCCCTCCCTAAAACCAAACACATTCTATCTCACTTAAACGCCTGCAAAGCACTCTGTGAATTCCGAAAACACGCGCAAAAGCAGAATCATGAATTCTTAAGAGCTGCCTCCCTCCCGCTCCCTCAGTCTTTCCAGACCACCAGGGCCTCCGAGGCAGTGGAGTCGGGTGCAAAGGAAATCAAGGGTCGCTTGCACCTTGCTGACCGGTGTCTCCAGGGTGTCCCACAGGCCTGGCGGGTAGAAGGCCACAAATAATCGCTGAGTGAACATGACTCAGAACCTGTCAACACCCGAATCTCAGAAAACTTTCTGTAAAATACAGAAATAAACATTTTTTCACTTACCAATTATCCCATTCCCAGTAAGTTAATCAGACTATCTTCAATAGCCCTTGTATTTTACAGTATACTCGTGAATATTTACAAACGAATATTAGGCAGTGAAGGTTTCAGGCAGGAAAGCAACAAACAAATGCATCGCTTTTCAATGATCTTTTTCAAAAGCAACTTTAGTTTGGCTGATTATTTTGCCTAAACCATTTTCTAGCTAATGGCGCAATTTCACCAGTTTCTTTTATTCCTGATACCACATAAATCTACTACATAACAAGCTGCAATAAATGCTAATGTGAAACTCATTTATACAACAATTTACTATTTCCATGCACTTTCACACTTTCTCCTTCAATTCTAAAAAGCTACCACTAATCACTATGTCCTCTCCAAATCTTTCTTATGCCAAGAGATACCGTTGACAAATGAATCTTCTTTTTTCTTTTAAACAAAAACCCATGTCCAAACTGTAGGCACGGTTCTCGCTGTGTTGAAACCAGATGAAACACCCAGGTGAGGGGTTCAGAGTGCCCGGACTTCTAGTGACCGAAGTCGTGAGCCCCAGGAGATCTGCCTCTCCCTCCGACCCGTCTGCAACGCTGTCCAGCTCCCTGCACAGCCGGTCACCCGGCACATGGCGCTTTCCCTGGGAGCTTCTGGAACCGCTCTGATAGAGCAGCCCTGGGCACGGTCCCCCATTTCTCATCTGCGCTGTCAACCCAGAGAGAGAGGAAGTGCGGCCCACTCCTCCTGGGGCCAGCTTAGGAGACCAAGGTGCTGAGACAGGCATCTGGGCGGGCAGCTGTGTCCCTCAGACCCCCAGGGTGGCCACCAGTGTGGCAGAAAGAACCCAACACAGGGACTGGACACAGCAGTCCAAGGAACAGCTGCTGCTAATAATTCAGAGAAAAGCCCGGTGTCGGGCCTCCCTGGTGGCGCAACGGGTTAAGCACAGCACTATGAAGCTGTCTGCAGCCACTGCAGCACGAGTTCGATCCCTGGCCGGGCAGCTTCCCTCATGGCACAGCAGACCTCTCCTGTCTCCCCACTGCTCCCCTCAGAAGTGTTCCTCAGTCAGTCTGCCTGTTCTGCGCCCCACTCTGTTTCTGGTGAATCCTCTTACCACCCCACACCTCTGGCCTGCACCCCAGCTGTATGTATAAATAAATAAATCTTAAACAAAAAACCAGAAAAGCCTGGTGTCATCCAGGAAGGCCTCTGACCCTATCTTAACACCCCAGCCCGCCAGGAGGCAGGCGAGGCCGCTGGTGCTGGGCCAAAGGGGCCCCAGACCTCTCTACCGGGCTCCTGCAGGTGTTTGTCCCACCCAACGAGACACCTGCTTTCCCTAATGTTCACTCAGTATTGACAGGTACCCCTGGGAAGTCCGTAAACTAGTCCATTAAAGCTCAAAGAGTTCTGCAAGAGAAACATTTAGTCATTTTCATGCCGACATGGGTAATTCCTCTGCAACATGAAAGCGATTCTATCCCCAGTTATGGAGGATGTTGTTGGTGTCATCGATTCTATCTAAAATTGATCCTTCTAAGCTTGTATTTGATTCTAGAATTGAGTGCAGGAAATATTTATTACTTTTTTAAAGCAAAAGAATTTGTCACATTTCACAATCTGGGTAACTGTAAAATCTCATTAGATTTGTTTTACATCTGCTTGCTTACAGTTTTGATTTTTGGCTCAATGGAATTCCTTCTCCAAAAGGACTCAAATAAAGTACATGAAAGTCTATACAAAATATGTTATTTTCCTTTAAAGTAATTCTGAAAGGAACCAGGTATTGAAAAAGATAAGTTCAAAATATCTTTATCTGGGTATATAATTTTAAGAGGATAAGACTGATTTTTATTCTTGACTTTTAAAAGAACAAAAGATAGTTTGGATTTTTATACATTAAATCTGGGACTAATCCACAGAACTTGTAGGGGAAGATATTAGCTCTTTAAACAACTTTATAAAATCTGAATTTCATGCTCCAAAGGTGATTAGTCAAAACTGAATGTCAAAAATGATTTCTGAAAAAAAAAAAAAAAAAAAAACTGATATGAGAAAACGTTTCACTTAAAAATTTGAGTCTGTAACACTAACCAGAATCACCAGACTTCATTCTCTATAATTGGCATGTCTGTGAAGATAACGGAGATCATAACCAAAAGTATCTACTGGCAGAAGGATCATCAAAACTCAGATCATCAAAACTTTTCGACAAAAGCACTGGAAACAGAAACACAGATGGGCCTCCCTGGTGGCGCAGGGGTTAATATCTCAGTGCTATCATAATCCACCACCGACCCTTGTCTTTTAGTCTCTTCTTTTTCTTAAAGCTTTTTATTTTTGCTCAGAAGAACTGGGGTATAGGCCAGAGGTATGGGGGTTGAGAGGATTCACCAGAGACAGAGTGGGGAGCAGAACAGGCAGATCGACTGAAGTACACTGCTGAGGGGAGCAGTGGGGAGACAGGAGAGGTCTGCTGTGCCATGTGGGAAGCTCCCTGGCCGGGGATCGAACTCAGGTCACAGTGGTGATAGTGTGATAGTGCTGAGACTTAATGCCTAGGCCACCAGGGAGGCCCAAAAGCAAATAATTTGAGTTACTATCCCCAAGGGTACTTTGTGCAAGTTTTACAGGTGAATTTACATGACAAAGACATAAACAAAACAGTACCTTATGCAAACCTTAAGAAAGTCAATTCTTAAGGTAGGTGAACTAATGATTACTTATTAACTAGTAAACTGATGACTGACCCACAGCTGTTCCAGTGGCTCTTTAATGCAGACTGGGATTGATAAAGAGGGAAAGGCCATCTCTGAAGGAGATGGAGCGGAGCTCTGGCTAAGGCGTCAGGTGAGTGCTCACTGAGGCTGCCTGTCCTCCTGGCAGGTGCTCCAGGGAGCCTCGAGAGGGAGTCTGTTCCTCCCAACTAGACATGGGTCCTCCTAAGCAAGCTTATGCAACACGTCCCTCCAGTATTAAAACCCAGTAAGATATGGAACCAGGTGATGTACAACTGTGTAAAGAGGGTTGCTGGAAAAAAATATACTACTCCAGTAATATGAATGAACTGCCAAGAACTCCCTCCCTCATCAGGCCTGCCAGAGACAACTGCACACGATGGAAAGGGAGGGAGGTGGGCTACACGGATGTTTATCTCTGGTGCTAAAATAAAATGCAGAACATGTTGTTCTGCATGTATTATCTTTTGAATGATCTAAGCATGCTGACCACCCACACCTGTACCAGCGACAGCCTGGGAGTTGGCGATGCCCAGTTGCGTCGCCTTGCACGGCCGCGCCTGCTCAGTTACGTTCCGCACCCAGGCTTGCTGCAAAGAGCCACCTCCGCCGGCACAGGGGCCGCAGCCCACCGGGAGCGGAGATGGGCCCCGCTGCTGGCCTCTCCTGGGTTCCGTGTCCCGCGCTGCAGCGGGAGGGACTCCACGACCCTCACGTGCCTGTGGGGAATCACCGACAATCGTATTTAAAGTTTTAGTAAGACCACATTGTTAAAAACACTAGCTCATCCCTATTTAACAAAAAAACTCCATTGGGCAGTAGGGATCTATTAAAAGATGCTAAAGAAACTTGTAGAAGTGTCCCGTGGCCTGGTGTCACAAATCTTAGTTTTAAAACAGAACATTTCAAGGGGGGAGGACTTAATCCAGGGTGGAAATGAGGACAGAAAAGCTGCTGCCCAGTGTGAGGCCTTCACACCAGAGCAACTCCTGCTGGCTGCGAGACGTGTGTCAGTAAATGACAAAAAGCCACAAACGAGATACTTTTTCTGACCAATGAAAAGGAGCCAAACCTTTCAAATCAAGGCCCTTCGCTCTCACGTGGCAGCACTAGTAGCCAAGAGGCAGACACGGGTCTGACGGCCAAACCCCCGGCCAGGAGGGAGGAAAGATGACGACAGCCAGAGTTGAACAAAAACTGCACAGCTGAAGGCTTGTGTGCTATTCTCTCTGTGCCACTGCAGGAAGAGGGCCAGACCACCACGCGCCCTCAGCGCCGCTGCCTTCTCTCACGGTGGAGTGCTCTGCGCGCTACATGTCCTGCTTTCGATAGTGGAACTAAGCCTTGCAAAGCCTGCTCTGAGGTGCTGCTTGTTTCAAAGTTGCTGCTTGTCCTGCCTTTGTCCACTCCCCGTTCCTGCCACGGCTGCACCCTCGTTTATCACTTCTCCGCCTTGTGAGCTCTGTGTTACCAGTCGCCCTTCACATTCTATCTGAGTTTCAAGTCTTCTCGGGGATTCCAAGAATACTATGGAAAAATCCACAAGGAAGCCTCAGTTTGTCTCAGAAAAAGCAAAGAGCAAAAGACGTCTGCTGATCACACTGGAGGGACGCCGTTAGCCCCCCAAGGCTTGTCTGCGTAGTGGGGTGCAACTTCATGCCCCTCAGGCCCCACCACCAGTCCGTGACCCATCGAAAGCCGCTCCCAGACAGTCTCTCCAGGCCAGACAGTCATGCAGGCGCAGAAGCTGGGCTGTCTGCTGATAATTCAACAACACAGGAGAGCCATTTCCCTCGTTTTGTGAAAAATACAACTTGTGCTATTCAACCTGCATTCCCATTGCGCAGACAGGCAGGCAGAACAGCACAGTCGGGGACTCTCTGGCCCACGAGACTCTCAGGAGGCTATGCTAGGTCTGGGCCCCCACACGGTGCGGCCTCAGCCAGCCTTTGTAACCTGCCCTTTCTGCAAACTGCTGTTCCGACTGCACTTGCAAAGCAAGCGCCTACTCAATGCCCAGAACCGAAGGAAGGCCAGACACTGACCTCGAATCGGACAAACAACATGCAGAGTGGCTTTAGTTACTTTTGTGAAATGTAGGTATTAGAATACATACATGGGTGTGACAAAGGGGAATGATATGAAGGGAAAACTTGAATTTCGCACAGAACACCAGCACAGTTCAGCGTGGCACCCGAGGTTGTGCCCCTGGCTGCCTCAGCGCCTATCACTCAAGAATTATCTGTCCACGCTCACACTAATTTTATTATTATGACTAGTAATATAAATACTAGTATTATAAATACTAGTATTTATAAATTTACTGAGGGGTACAAAGGCACAAGAATCTAGATCCCTCTGAGCTAACATTGAAAAGATCTAAGACATGAAATTCAAAATTGCTGCCTATTGCATTTTAGTAGAACCTAAAATACACGGTATGAATTCAAGAGGTTACAAATCATAAATACTGTTAACTTGAATAAAAATGTTTCTTGGGCTTAATATGAGACTCTATTGTACATTATCCTCCCAGTTATTATTTACTGAACCCGAAACTGCATTTTTCGTTGGTGTTTAAATTGATAAAGGTAGCTGCCTGGGTCTAGTTTTGCTGTGCTCATTTCTATCCACTGCTTTAGTTTAAGGCACAATTTCCTTTATTTCACTTTTCCACAAGCCATAAAAAAACTCATTTCTAATTCATCCGTTCGTTCAGCTTAACCTCTCTTCTCAGCAATTAAAGCACTCTGCGCACCCCTCATCTATCACACAGCCAGCTAAATAATGCATTGCGTCCCCCGCTCATCTTTTATCATCCCAAATGACAGGTATTAGCATATCTCCCCAGTCAATTACAGTGCAGCAGAATAATCACAGCATAATTGGGCGAAAGCCACTCTAATCACCAACCCTGCAAACTCGCAGAATAAAAACTGAGTGGCAGTTCAGACAGGCCTTGCTCTTGTCCGTGACTCTAGCCAACGAGGCTGGCAGGTCTCCATTTCCTTCCATTCCAAACTTATCCTTTGGGGAGGTCAACTGCTCCATGCACCCAGTGCGCAAAAGCAGTGCACACATACATGTCACATGCGTGGGAGACGCTCACCATTCGTGCACATGTATGCTCGCGGGTATTAGCGCTCCCAGGTGCGTGCACACACTATTAAATAGCACGTCATGGAAAATTCCAGAATCGATTGGGGAACAAAAAAATCAGCCCGTGAATATGATGTCATTAGACATTGTATTTCATGGCTCCTTGTTTTGATAGAGGTCACTTGTTTGCTATCAAAACTGAAGTACCTCAAATGTCCACAAGGTGAAGAAATCTCTTTATTCTTCCCAAATTACTCATTAACACCAGGAAATATTTTTAATTAGGTGTCTGTTATTATGATGATACTGCAGCAGCATATAATTTTTTAAAAATTATGACATTATCAAGTACAAGTCACTAAATTAAGATGACCTCAAAAATAAGTTGAACACTTACAAGGGAATTAAAAAATTAAAGGAGACAAAAATAGGAAATACAATGTGAGAAGCTTAAAAGAAGATAATTGTAAACAAGACAAAATAGCTATCTTTTTAATTCTCAGACATGTGCAGGAAAGATGTGTGAAATTATGTTTAGGGTATTTCTGAGAAGTTTATTGACTTTACCAAGACACAGAATATGTAAAACCCAGTCTAGGCCTATGTCCAATTCTAATTTTAAATGAGAGGTATTAATTTGCCCTTCCTCCCCTCACCTACCCCCCTCAATGAGATGCCAAAATGAGTCATTCTGAAATAAAAATCGAATTTGGGGAAGAAGGGAGGGAGGTCAAGAGGAATTCCTTGTAAAACGTGGGGGGCTTCTTAGGAAGCGGCCCATCGAGTGCTGCGAACTGCCAAGCCTCGCTGGGAGCAGGCGGCGTTTGCTGTCGGTTCACATTTGTGGGCTGCGTCACACACAGTGCATGCGCCATCGTCTGCTGTTCTCTGCCTCACACGTCCACCTCCGCCCCAAGGAAATCCACACCCACGAGGCGAGGCCTGGCCCCTCCCCAAAGGCCGCTGTCACCAAGGCGCGCGGCCTCCCCGGGGCACGTGGACGGCGAGTCCCAGCAGCGGGTCCTCGGCCGGCGCAGCAGGCCACTGGGGGCCCACGCCCCGCACCTGCCCACAAGCAGCGGTCAGCTACAGACAGACCCCTCCTCCGGGTGGTTCTGTAACAGCATCAGGACCGGGCCGCGGGAGACCAGGCCGTTGTGAAAACAGAGCTGACAAGACGTGGTGTTTATTAATCTCGTTATTTAGAAGTGGTGAGATTTTCGAGTATAATTCTATCAGACCATTTGGTCCTTCGATACCCACACAAGACACCCAGGAAAATCGTACAATGTCAAAAAGCCAACTGTCAAAAGACCAGAGTAAAGGCAGGATTTAGACACAACAAATAGTCTCCCAGTCTCTTACTTGCTTCCAAATCCTGTTATTTTAAAATTATAATATGAAATGTTTTGCTTGCATTATTACTTCAAGAACTCCGCATATATTTTTGTTGGCATATCTGTGCAAATGTACCCACTGGATAAATTACTTCACTTGTAAAATGGTAATTTTATTGCTTATTGGGGACTATCTGTTACAAGTATTTATCAGTGATACATCTGGTATGCAAGTATTAATTCAACAGGTCTTTTGTTCAAATTCGGTTCTTAAAAATCATCTCCTAATATGTTCTTCAGTTCATGTAAATGCCCTGCTTGGCTTTCCACAGCCTCCAACATATGGCTCTTTCCACACCAGTCATTTTGACATTCTCAACTGACTTGCAAAAATTGACATGGCTTGGGTAAAAGCCAAATTTAAGACAGGAGGAGGGGAGGAGGAGGGTTCTCACCATCTGAGGAAACAAAACTGGCTTTCAAATTTGGCATCGAAGAGAACCTAAAACACAATCAAAATCATCCCTCATTTCCCCTGGAATAATTTCTTTGCTTCTTCCCAATAAAATCTTAAGCAGCCTGATGATTAATATGGTCAAGGTCTATGCTGCGGAATTTTATAGGCCAGCCCAGAAACATGCCTCTAATTATTTGTGCATATCCCAAATGAACAGGTGTTAGAGGGTGGGGATGAGAGGAATATAGGCGTTTTTATTATTACTAGAAAATTAAGCCCTCAAAAAATAGTGCCAAAATAAAATCCCTGGAGAAAAATGGAGTCAAACTCCAGAATAAGTAAGTAGATAGGCTTTCTTTCAACATAACTCCTCTCTCCCTTAAAACAAAAGACAAAAAAACAACAACAAAAACAAAAACAGAACACTTTTGAGATTCCTAGGCCATATTTAATTTCCAACATCTTTTTGAAAGTCTGACAAAAGCAGGTATCAAGTGCCATGGGCTATGCTCCCGTCCACTCAAAGTATCGTCGTCCCCTGCATCAGGGAGACGCTCCGGACACACGTTCCTCCTGGACCTGAGCCTCAAGCCAGGCAGGGTCAGGCTGTCCATGCAGAAAGTGTCGCCGGCCTCACCCGGCAGGCAGAGCGTCCAGTCTTAGAAACGGGCTCGCGTCACGGAGAAGACACTGGGTCAAACATATTCTAGAAACAGCACGTGCTTTATGGGGCTATGGGGCTGAGGGGGAATTTTCATGCCGACCAGCAAGCCCCACACGTCCCGCGATTGTGGGCGACCCTAACAAGCACAGTAACTCCAACAGGACAAACAACTTCAAGGAAAAGGTGTTTTCACTCTCGAATGTAGATCTGAAGCGAGAGCCCTGACACTTTGAAAGGAACCACACCACTCTACCAACATCAGACCATTTTTGAGCTGGAACCAATTTTCAAAGATTCTATCTGCAATAATACATGGTTCCTCCACTGGGACAGGTAACAGCCAATGCTGCAGTTCTGTGTAAAGGACACAGACCTGGGAGGCAGAATCTGTTTTTTTTATTTCCCCATATGTTGCCTAAAATAAGCCACTTTCCTCTTTCAGCCTTATTCATTTAGGGGGCAGGGCAACGATGCTAAGCTTATTCACTGTGGGGGAAAAAACCTGAGATCAGTTTTGCGTTACTTTTCCTCCTTGAGAAAAAGAACAAACTTACCCCTGAACCTAAGGCATCAAAGAAGTGCTAAAGGAACTTAGGAAAGGAGATTGAAGGTGGTGGGAAAAAAAATTTCTGTACTTGGGTCTTTCTTTTAAAAAAAATGTACTTGCTATTTCATGGGAAGACTTGTTTATGTACAAAAAAAAAATACATATAATCTTTCCCAAGATGAAAGAGAGAATAGCTTAGGCAAGTTAATACAGGTGTGAAGAAATCAGAACGATAAATGAAATACAGCTCGAAGATCTGGCCCTACTGAATGCAGGAAGACTACATTTTAGGGCTGAACAATCTTGGTGATATCAAGAAAGCAATTTTCTGGCCTTATAATAAAAATTAAAGAGGTGTGTTCACTCAAGCAGTCTTAACCATAATTAATACAACGTGTCATTTTCAGTACAAACTCAGAGACAGGTAACCCCCCCCCCCCCCCAGCAGTCTGCCTGTCTGTTTCTTCACGGCATATGCTTGGTCTTCAGACTCTGTCTTTTCTATATTCTTTATACTAAATATTCCTCTAAAGACAAACTTGAAAAACAAGCTAGAACAGCACATGGAGATATAACACAGTGAGCAAAACTGCAACAAAATATTCCAGGTGGTTATAAGAAGATGATTTCCCCCAAATCATTCCTAAATAAGAATAAAGCTGATTTGTTTTAAAATCAACATGTAAGTGTTGGAACCGCCAGCAGGTGGCAGTAGGAGCGGTAGGGAAACCCCCTAACAAAAGAAGGGACTGACTCAATATGGACTCCCACGCCACTGGAGGACTTCCCTTCCTGTCTTTTTCCTTGAGTCTTTCTTTTATAGAGAAATAGGAAATTCTCTTGCTTCCCCAACATATGTTCTCTAATTTTAATTTAGATTCAGTGCCTAAACCAGTAAAATATAAACTTGGTCCTCTACACACCTCCAAGATGTCTTATGGATTTTTATCAAAAAAAAAAAATTAAACACTCAAAAACCCTTCATATTATGAAAAGTAGTATGAGGTGATAAGATTAAGAACTTCACAAAGTAGCTGCTGGCTTCATTTCAATGACACTGCACTCTTAAATACACTTTTGCCTGAGTTACATTTTCAGTCACTGTGAGAGTTAGCTAAGTAGAATTCACTAGAAAACACCTTGGTAAGAAGGTGGAAAGAGGTGAGAAGACACAGGGTTAAAGCAGAGAAAAAAAATGTTTTGAAACAGAAGATTAACATGTGCTTTCACGTGGCTACGTTAATAACGAAGGGTATTTTCACAGGGAGAGAGTACTGGTAAGTGAAGCTCAGTGTTCTAATTCCAAAATACCATTAGGACCGCTGCCAGGAGCCACCCAGGTAAGTCCACGGGCAGAGGACACATTTCAGGAGTCACCACCCGCAGGATGCTTCGTTCCACAACCCTGCTAAAAAACCTCCTACTCTCAAACTCCAGCGAGCCCCGCCAACTTTGTTATTTTACTGAACAGAGAACACCCCTCTGCCTTCTATCACTTCCCCGAACAGCAAAAGCCTTCTAGTCTCTACTCATCTGTGCTCGCCCGAAGGCTTGTGTTTCTTTAATTCACTTTTAAAATGGCTGTTCTTTTTTTTTTAAGATTTATTTATTTATACATACAAACTGGGGTACAGTCCAGAGGCGTGGGGCGGCGAGAGGGTTCACCAGAGACAGAGTGGGGAGCAGAACAGGCAGGTCAGAAATACACTGCTGAGGGGAGCAGCGGGCGAGGCAGGAGAGGTCTGCCGCGCCATGTGGGACTCTCCCCGGCCGGGCGTCGAACTCGCATCGTGCACTGCCGACAGCTCCACAGCACAGCGCTCAACCGCTGCGCCACCGGGGAGGCCCTAAAATGGCTGTTCTAATTATGAAATGTGTTTTGTGAAAATGTCCCATGTCTTATGACTACCTAGAATCTTTATTTTCTAAGACAGGTTGTGGTCAACAAACTTCCTTCCAGACGAAATGCTCCACACTGCAGTGTGTAGACAGGGCAGCCGCTAGCAACCTGCAGCATGGGACTGTCGGAAGACAGGAATTTCTAATTTAATTTAAAGCGTCACATCTGGCTGCTAACTACCACGTCAGACAGCACAATTCTAGGTGACCCGAGTGTGCAGTGAGAAGCGGCCACGCTAGCGGCCTCTAAGGTGGACTGGTCAGAAAAGCAAGCAAGTAAGTGAATCTCCACTGTTCTCCATAGTTGCTTTTTGGTTCGTCAGCTGAGGGACCCCACTCAGAGACTGGCCGCCAATGTTTACTTCTATCTCGTCCTGGGCCCTTTTGAAAAGTAGTAATGACAAATAGTCACAGATGTGTTGTGATGTTTTACTTTTTTTGGAAGTCCAGTAGGGAAATAGAGATGACTTTCCTAATGGCCACATGTCAAAAGACAGAAATAAGCCGAAATGTGACTCAAGTTGCTGTCAAATATTGTCCCCAGCCATACAATTTTTCATAATTAAAGTTACCTTAGTTTTAAAAACTCAAACTCAATTTCACTTTTATCTATAATTATATTTAGAGGTCACTAGTTTAGAAGTTTTATAAGTCAAACTGGAATCCTATTCCATTTTGTCGAGTAGACTACAGCACACTCCACTAGAGCCATTATACCAGAGGAGCACTCAGCTGGCTCCAAAACAAGAATGTGAATTTGCGTCTCCTCTAGAACTTCTTTGCATAACATCATTCCAAAAGTTGTGTCAGGGATGTAAGGTCCACTGAACAAGGCTTTATTATTCATTCTCCCCACAGCATTCCCAGCACGCAACATATGTATTCCTCAGGTATTTGTTTGAAAGGAATGCAGTGGACTGAAATAGAATGAAATCAAGGAATGTAATTGCAGAACTTGATTAACAAAGATTTAAGTGAATAGTGAGATCAATTGGAACCAACTGGCTTTCAGTGTCAGCCAGAAACACTCAGCAGCTTCCACAAGCGTTAACGATGGACACGCCTTTCCTCAGTCGGACTTGACAGGGGCGCAACAAAAAATGCTACATTAGCGTGTAAACCTAGAAAATGGGAGAACCAGAGAGAAAATCCCAGAGAAAGCACAGAGTGATGTGCTCACTCCTAGCACAAGCAGGCCGTCGCACCACCAACAGGACCAACTCTAAACCATCGGCCGCACGACCCAGAGCAGGTCACAGCGGACACGAGCAGACGGACACGGTGGCGTTTCTCTAAGCGTCCAGGCTGGCTGGGGAAATGGCTCCTGAGCAGCCAGCCGGGCCACGTGTCTCCACGGATGAGCAGACGCAGACAAGCTGGCACTACACTGGCGGGGCAGGGAGCCTGGTGTGGTCTCTGGGGGCAAGGGCACATGGGATTCTGTGGCACCGAGGGGTACCTCCCAGACGACGGGGGTCTGGAGGGGGCCTGAGGAGAACAAGTGACCAGAAGCAACAGGAGGGCCCTGTGGGCGGGTGGAGGGGCTCGAGAGAGCAGAGGGCCCAGGGTACTTACGGGACCATGGTCTCTGGGGGCCGAAGACCAGTCGGGTGTTATTTTCCACTGAGATATTTAATCTACCCACCCATGGATGGAAAGAATAGGCAAGAGTAAACAAATCTAGTATTTATTTTAAATTTAATTTTTATGTATTTTAAGCTTAGGTTTTTCTCTAAAGTAACAATACATTTTGGGGCCTTAAAACATGTGCTAAAAATTATTGCCTAAAAAGAACGAAAAGTTACTATTAATGATTGAGGGGAAATGACGCGATCACTAAGCCCCTTGGTTCCAGCCCCACGTCCAAGATGAGTCTCGGGCTCTGGGAGTAAGGAATGGGGAACCCCCGGAGAATGGCTGGGCTGGGGGCCTCAAAGAACGCTGGTGAGAAGAATACTGCAGGACCCCAAGGAAAAGCAGTTTTAGCAAAAGACAGAAAAAGGGACAGTGAAGGATGGAAGAGACGAGCGAAGAGGGACGCCCGCCGCAGAGTTCCGGAGGAAAGGCCTGGCTGTGCTAGGGCTCTCTGGGGATTTGGATAAAACGTTGGGGTTGATGGGGACAAGGCGGTGGGCTCTTCCCCACAGGGGGCTCTGTGACCTCAAGGATGAACAGCAGCTTGGAGGGTGCCCAGGGCCTCAGATTCTTGTCACCTGTAGTTCCCAAAGATGACCTCTCTGTTTTTTTTTTTATTATTATTCTTTTTTACAACAAACCTAGATGTTTATCCTTGATATTCTCCATGATTTATTTAAAAATAACATTCCCATATACACTTTTTTTTAATAGTTTCTATCAAAAATCGTATAGGGGGGGCATAAGATTCAGGATTTTGTTCTTCAGAGATCGATCGTACCAGCCAAAACTGTGTATGAAAATATTTCTGGGCTTGTGGAACTCTACTGTCCTTTGAGAACGGGAAAAGAAACGTCTCAAACAGAGAAGGCCTTAACAATTATTTTGGTACCCAAATTAAGTTTATTTCCAAACAAGGAAGCACTAAGAATTTATCCCAAGAAATATGTTGTGTTGAAAAAGGGATCTATTTTTAAATCTCCGGCTTGGCTTTGAGCATATTCATTCATTCAGCAAGATATTTCAGGATAAGCCCTAGAGCAGCGGGGGCAAGAGTAACTGGCACAGAGGAGACAAGAGGATCCAGATGGGCCCTGGTGAAATTCGAACCTGCTGCCCCAGAAGAGGGCTGAGGTGTGAGGACCAAGGCCAGCCAGCAGAAGGCCCAGTGGAGGGGAAGCCACCCCAGGAGAGCAGAGAGGAAGCGGCGATAGAGGCGCGCTGCAGAGACCACAGCCCAGGACTGAGCTGTTCCCTTAGGCCCGGCCCAGGGACGTCAGCAGGATTACACGAAAACCCTGCTTCTATTATAATTCTTGATCAGCTAACTCTTCGAAGAAGGCAAAGGATATTCATGGCCATGAAATTTGAAAGGAATTCAGATTTTCACAAGATCTTTTAAGAAATTTATAGAAAAGTTATTTTTACAGTCTTTTTTAATGACCTGGAGTTATTTTACCCGCTCCTCTTTTTTCTTTCCCTACTATAAATTTTCTTGTAGACTTCATAAATAACGAAGTCAAATCTATGTTTACCAGCATAATTCTATATTATTTCTTTTGCTGATTTGTCATCTCAGCAGCAGTCGCTGGATCTAGAATCTGAAGGACACAGCGCACTTATCTTGTAAACAAAGAACAACGAAACTGTCCTGGGCCTCAGTTTACTCTATGGAGTTGTAAACTATTGAATAGGCTCGTCTTAATCAAAACCCAAGACCAGGGGTCTGGCGTTTATTAGGACTTTCCTTCCTAACCAACTCACTCGCCTGTGACTTTGGATGCCTCTCCTACTCACTGCCATTGATGCGGGTCCCAACTGCACACGTGTTAAATTAGCTACTTACTGACCTAGATAGAAAGAAACTCAAGAAAATCAAAGTTACCTGGATTCAGAGGGAAATGTTAGAACCAATGGAAAACAGCTCAAGTGTCATGTTTGCGTGAAATTACCATTGGCGAAGTAAAAGAAAGTGCAGATGTACTTCCTGTTAGACCAGCCCTAAAAATTTAGTCTCCAAACAGCCAAGAGGATCACGCCAGTCCTGAGTGCAAAACTGCCTCCTGGGTTCCAGTTTCACACCCTCATCTACAAAATTGGCTGTTTGTATCTCTATGTCCTGAAACGTTTTAAGTCATTTTCCAGTGAGGCTGACGAGTTTATGGTTCAGTCTTCAGTAAAATATTAAGTTTGCAGCTGTCAGTTGACGCGGGCGCAGGAGAGCCCCACAGAGACGTGCACTAACACGAGGGAAGCGCAGGGCACTGTCGGTGGCACCGAGCAAGCCCGAGACCCACAGGCCCAGACGCGGCCCGGTGCCCCGTCCACGGCGCTGGCCCCTTGGAGGCTGCCGGGTGCTCGCACAGAGGGCGCCGGTCAGCTGTGGGGAGTGTCCCGGAGCCTGACCAGGACAAAAGTACATTTGCTGACTTTCAGAAAACAAAGAGAAAATATTAAATTCCTCATTTTCATTCACACACGTGCACACCCACAGAATCTAGTGCTCTGAAAAATCACTGAATTACTGGGAAAAAATTCTCCACTGTTGCGTCTGCAAGTGGAAATTTAAGGTTCCAAACCAAACCCTGCCAGCTTAGCCCTCAGCAGTGTGCGCCCTTACGCAGCCAAAGCCCCGAGCAGCCCTCCCCTTACTCCGCTGCACACGCCCAGGCGTGGGGGTCACGGGGACGGGGCGCAGGAGCGGACCCCACAGGTGTGCTAGGGTGCCACGACCAGGCCGCAGCACGCTCGGCAGTAAATAAAACATGAAAAACTCACACGATGACCACATGTCATCGCTGCAAATGACACAGAATTGGTTCCGTTTATAATGAAAATTTCCTTTCAGTAATTTTAGGTAGAGAGACATAATAAACAGACTGCGGGTATAAACTTGAGTTTGTTTACCAAATACTAAAATATTTATAAAGTTTCACTTATCTTTTTTACTTTAAATTTATACTTATAATGTAATAAGCACATGACATCACTGTAATAGAACAAATGCACTGCTAAGCTCAGGGCCTCGGAACAGTTTTGAATTTGCCAGCATTACGACGTCATCGACCTGTCATTGCAGCACAACTACCAGGCCGCACTAGTAAATGCCCAGCAGCTAAAATGACAAATAGGAAAGCACAGATGTCATTTTCAGTCCGAAGCCAGCAGGGAAGCACACGCAGTTTCAGGTGAGCTGTCACCTGCGCCTGGCGCTCACCTTTGCCGCCAAGGAGTCTCCTAAGCTCTTACTTCCAGGAAACGAGCAGCCCCTGCCACTCCAGGGTCAGGTCAGTTGTTGCCCCACAAGCAGATTTTAACTACTTTTAGCTTCCTCTGACTTTTTTTTTTTTTATGGTTGTCCTATGACCTGAAAACAGCTTGTCATTTCCCCTGCCCTCCTCTCTTCCCTAAACACAATCCAAGCCCTGCAGCCGGGCCCAGGGGTCAGCTTCTAGAATGCCTCCCCACCAACCCCACCGCACTCCCACAGACCTTTGCGTATTTCCAGCAGGGACACAGCCTCACTGCACTGCGATTAGCCTGTTTATAGACCTGTACCTGCCAAGTGACCGTGGGCAGCGTAAGGGCAGGAGCTGGGAGAGCTGACGCATCTTGGGAGCAGAGTGGAGAGTAACAGCTGGCTGGAGCTAGAGTTAGGAACCAAAGACAGCACCTGGTGATAACATTCAGGGGCTGTGCTTTGATTTTGATACCCCAAAAACTGGGGGCGGGGGGAGGAAGAATCTCAGTAAATCCTGCTCCCTAATTCGTATTTAAAAATCAACGGTTATTAAACGCAACACTTGGTTTCCTGTAGACTCCTCACATCCTCCGCAACAGAGAAAGAAAGCAGAGGGCCGACCCCCAAAACCGAATCTAATCCAGCGGGAGGGAAAGCGGTAAACTCTCCCCAGCTGTCATAAAGAGAACAAGTGCTCTCTGTCCAGCCTCCAGGCCACTAGCAGAGCAGGTGGCCTACACAGCAAGCCACACCAGACTACACACCTTGAGTCCAAAGGCCGTGTCCTCCGAGGTCAGGACTTCAACCTGAAATCATAAGGAAAAGATCATTTAGGCACTATTGAAACCTTGCGGCGTGCACCACTGAGGCCACCGCCCAGGCCTGCCCTGCACCTAGGAGCTTTGAGGAAACCAGCGTCCTCTCTGCCAGGTGCCAAAGGGCGGCGTGCATCCCAGGAGCTGGGTGTCAGTCCAGGCCCCTGTCCCGGTGCCCATTTTACAGCAGGACCGGTGCTCTCAGAGGGAACCGGAGTCCCTCAGAGCCACCCGGGGAGCAGGGGCGTTCCTCCTGAGTGCAGGATGCTGCGAGCACAGGGCTCTCTTGCTCTGGCAGACTTTGGGGAGGGGGGCTGTGCTTCCAGGAGGTGAAGCTGCAAGTAGCTTCTTGTCAGGCTGGGCTCTGGAATGCTGCGGAGCAAGAGTTTCTGAAACCACACTCAGGAAAAGGCAGCGTCTGAGCACAAGCGGAGAGGTGATGGCAAAGCTCAGGCTCGCCTGCAGGCCTCCTGGGGCAGGAGAGACAGCTCGTTCCCACAGACTTAAAAAGTGCCCGGAACAAGACGTGTGTTGATAATTACTGTTTTTTTAAACATAATTATTCAGTCTGGTGTATAACACTTTTAACTCTGACTACCACAGAGTACCAATAGCGGATGGAAAAGAGCAAGAGAAAATATGACTTTTTTTAAGCGTCTGGGGAAGATGGTGGGAAGTCAGGCTGTCGCTGACTTCCTGCTGGTGTTAACCTTTCAGAACTAGGCGTGTGTGGTAGGTGTTTAAGAAGAAGGCACACAGCCCTACCCCAGGTGTTCCTATAAAACAAACTGGATTCTTCTCCAGGAGAAGGAGATAGCGAGAGGAAGCTCAATTCAATGAGACTGTTATCCCATGCGAAAGTAAAAGGGTCAGAAGAGGAAATGAGGAAACAGTGTTTCCTCCAATCGCTTTCCTGAAAGAGGCCCCGTCCCCACCGCACCTGACCAAGGCAGAAAGGGGTGCACCAGGTGAAAAAAAGGCAGGACCGGTGCTGAGAGGAGGGCCCAGCACCCCGGCTTTGACCAAAACCCTTTGTGCTGATACCAAGAGTGATTTCTGGGTAAAGACTGAATTGCTGGATCAAATATAGCACAAAATCATAATATTCAGGACAGTTTTTCTGCTTACACTTCAAATTCCAAAGCTAGTGGTAAGATTTAAGAACAAGACCTTAGTTAGACGTTGGTTTTCCAAAAAAATGTTACTTGCGATTTACATTATGTTTGAAATACCTAACTCCAACACTGGGTTATTAATCTCCTATATATTTACATTAAAACCTCAATGCAACACTGAAGACTTTAGCTAAGAGGGAAAGCACCAGAAATTTGCTGAGCCTTTACCACGAGCAAGAGCTGACTTAGCTCTCGAGTTTCAGCAGGAGCCATACGCGTACCTCAGTGCTCGGGACAGTAACCATGATGTGATGTTTCATGTACGTACGGAAATTTTAAGAAGATTCGAGTTTAAATCTGCAAAAGCACTTCTCTGGAGTGATTCTGCCTTTGCCTAAAAAATAAAGCCCGAAAGGCTAGAAAAGTCGACCGCAAAGAGAAATCTACTTAAAGACATAGTTCAGTATGTTTGACAAGCTGAGATGACAGCAAACCAAAGCTTTCGAGGGGAATTAGGAATACTCCAGGTGGCTAAGTGAAGAGATGGAGACAAGACAGGTTTTGGGGGTTGGGGAGGAAGGGGACTCTCAAAGCATTCCCATACCCTGGATTCTACATCCAGGAGTCTCAAGGAGGAGTTCTTTAATTCTGTAGTATTAGCCCTTTTAATTATAGCAACTCTAAAAAGCAATTTTGTTTTGTTCAAAAGCATTAGGCTTAAATACACAGGCGCTCTAGTTCAGCACCCTATTTCTGTTTTTCTTAGATTTCATTTTCAATGCCCACAGAAAAATAGCTGATTTTAAAAACGTGATTAACTTCAGTTTAATAAAAGAGAAAGATCAATGTCATAGGAAACTTTGCATGCAGATCTGAAGAGCACCTTTACCTAGGCTGGAAGGAATCCCCCTCTAGTGGGAGCAGGGGAGTATTTCAACCTTCACACACCATTTCCAGGTAGTTGCCCTCAAACTCGGCTCTCACAGAACCAACTAAGCTTTCTTTAATCCTTTTGGCAGCAATTTGAATCTTTTATCAAAGAAAAGGTAGATATTTTATATTTCACCCGCCAAAAGCTCCTGTAAATGTGTGTGTCTGAGGGAATATTAGTTTTTACCCAACCATCATCATCAAATTTAATTCGCCTATAAAGTAGTCGGCTTTATGGCTTCTTTTAAATTAAAACAAGAATGTAAAATTGGAAAAAATTAGTACATTCTCAGTGGAAAGATCAATGACGTAGGGGGAGAGGGGGTGGGGCGCCTCCAGGCCCTCAGCCAACACTGAGGAAGCTGGGGGGGTTGGGGGAGCGGGGCAGGGGCTGGAAGAGTCAGACAGCTGCGAGTCTCCCTCAGGTGTGAACGCCTGGACACCACAGAGCGAAATGCTCTCTTTAAAAAATCAGTTCAAACTCGGACCAGGTGAGAGCATTCGCGGTGTCATTTTTAAACTTCAGTTTGGGGAGACTTAAAACTAGTGTCTTCTAAAAACATCAGAAGTCACTAGTTTTAGGCTACAGCACCCCAGTTCCCAGTCCACGCAGCCCTGGGAGGGGCGCAGACACCCCGAACCCCCAATGAGCACACGGGAGCGCGTCTGGTGGGGATTTGGAGAAACAGGGTGCAAGGGACAGGCACAGGCTGACAAGCAGGGGCTCCCCAAGTCCAGAAGGCCCTCCCATCAAATCACGCTCTGCTTAGAGGAGGCTGCAACAACGCCTCGCACCCGACCCAGCTCCTGAAAGGTGACAATTCTGACCAGAGGTTGGCAGGAGCCACGACGCTTGGGCCCTTTCAGGCGAACAAACATTCACCTGGCTCTTTCTCTCGCAACTACCCTCATATGCCCTCTATCTCCTGAAATGATAACAAGCCACCCTAATTTCCAATCATTCATTTAGGAAATCAGGAAAATGTGAATCCATTAATTTGGAAGTAAAACTGATCCTTTTTCTTGAATGGCTTTCAGAGTCCTCACTTTCATCTCTAAAGGAGCCACACTAACATCCAGTAGCTTGAAAACAATGCCAAGACTATGCCCACTTTAATTTTTTTCTCTAAAATCAGAATCTTACTGTCAAAGAAAGTGACAGATGACTATAATCATATGTAATTTAATTCATATCTAAAGGAATGTGAATTAAAAATCACATTATTAATTTTTTACAACAAATATCAAAGGTTAAAATTTCTGGTATTTACAAATCACTCAAATAGCGGGCAGATGAGAACAATACTGGAATAAAATACAACTTAACAGTCTCCGTGGAAATGTATATGCAAATAATTAAGTGCTGACTGAACAATTCCACTGACATTCAAATGCAAAAATAAAGATTTGTAAGTTGTTTACTGGTGTTGTTTATAAGAGTAAGAAGTTGAAAACAACCCAATGTCCATTAACAAGAGTGAGTGTCTAATAAATAAGGTACAACTGGGCAGTGGAATACCATGCTGCCGTTAAAAAGAACAAGGCGATTTTATGCATGCAAATAAAACAAGAGCCCTATGATATTATATTCTGTGAAAAGAACCAGAACAGTACAGAGTACGCTGTCATCTGTGCTCTTTTATAAAATGGGGCCAAGTCATGTGCTTGATATACAGACAGCATTTTTGAAGAGAGTGTCTAGAAGCAAATTAGTGTATGCTTTGAGGGAGAAAACCTTAACTTTTCGTTGTATTTTGATTATGATGTAAGAATTTTCTTTTTTTGTTTTGCCAAATGCATGTGTTTATTGTTCAATTAAAAGTGATTAGTTAATAAAATTAGCCAGTAAAATGAAAAATGTTCAGTGTCAATCACAGAAATATAAGTGAGCGATCTCTTAGGTTGGCGAAGATCAAAAAGATAGTTGTGAATATCTGTCTGTAAAAGCAGACCTCCAGGTCCTCCTGATACGTGCGCCAGTGAGAGCAGCCCTACAGAAAACAGATTTCCAGTTTATATCAACAGTCTCAAAGATACTCACGCCCATTTATCTGGCAGCTGACTGCTAGAGAAATCTTTGTGATCAACTTTTTATCTGCAGTATAAATACTATGTAAGCCATTATTTAAAATAATGACAAACTAAAGAGAAATGTAGACAATAGGGGCTGGTCAAATCAAGGATGTTATAGTCATATGATGGACTATCACATTTCAGGAAAAACGCATGTTTTCAAGAAATATTTTGTAATGCAGGAAAATACTTATAATGTCAAATTTTAAAAGTAGGATTAAGAACAGAAATGTGGTATCATAAATATTCAACCTACCCATTTGCTTCCTCCGTGCCTTCTCCAAGATTTAAAAATATTCATTCATGGTTTCCTGTAATATGTTTATTTTTTGAAATCTAAATATTTGACCCATCTGTAATTTATTTTGAAATAGTAAGGGGAAGAGGTGACTCAGTTTCCAGTTAAATAACTGTGATGCAAAGCAATCCATTATTTTCTTCAGTGGTGAGAGATACCATATATTCACCATAATTAAACATTAAAATGACATAAATTTTGCCTCCAATTCCAGGCAGGAAAGGATGAGAAAAGCAAAAATTACAGTGCAGTATTGAACCCAAAGGGAGACAGGAATGATGGGGGAGAGATTAATAAAAATCAAAAAGAACCTGACTGAATTTGTAGCCTCAATATTTGTCCTCAAGTAAATTACTAAGAAATTAGATGCTCTTGGAAAAAATAATTTTTGTCTAGATTGGTATTTGGAGGATAAAAATATTATCCTACTTAGATTGATTTCTGCGTCTGCTTAGGATGGGCTATAAAAATCACCCACCATCCACACCCCACTCTATCAAGCACTTTCCCGACATTCAGGACAAGCACACACTGATGAAACTGTCCTGCAAAATGTCCCAGAGTTTGACAATTTAAACAGCAGGACAAAATCCTCACCCCCAAATCTCTCCCTGTCCCCAACCCCCAGCTTTCATACAGGGTTGGCAGTGCTTACATTCAGCAAAGAAGTTTTGTGTTTTTCTTTTTTTATTATTGTGTGATTACTATCATCGTCATCTTATCTTACGCGCTTGTAATCTATTAGAAAATGGAATGCTTGAAAAACATGTAAAACCTCGCTAGCATTCTCCCCTTGCTTATTAATTCTCCTGATTCCCCTTATTAGCATGGACGGCCGCACTGCAGCTCGAGGACACAGCTCGCTGAAACCACCCCATGTTTGCTTAGCTGGGAGCAGAACACACTGGCGCCTCGCTGGCAAGCGCGGCTCGGTAGAGCCACTATCTCTGAACATGTCTCCAATGAACTAAAAACCTGTCTCTATATAGGGACCCAAAATTATTAGTCACTGATACATTTCATCTGTACAACCAAGAAGCATGTTTGCCTTCACCCGGTATCATCTGACTTCAAGACAGACAAGGTGTTTGTTACAGCCGCACTTTCACTGCACGTGTCACGCTCCCTTTACTAAGATGTCAGCAGTCGTGTCTTCATAGTCTAGGCTATTAAACCTAAAAGGCAGGCAGGCAGGCAGGCTCGGTGGTCACAGTCCTCTCACTGTGTTCTCTGAGTGAGGACGCCTACACGCATACACACTAGAGTCACAAAGCAGTCCTGAAACCCCGCCACGGAGGAGGGGATGCTGGGTGCGGGGCCACTCTGCAGAAACAGCCACCACGATGCACTGTGACTTAGGGCCCTTGCACCCAAAGGTGGAGTCCCTTTCTCTGTGCCTCTTATCTGAGCTGTGTTTGCGACCTGCTTGGATCAACAGAGGCAGCAACACCAATGATCGCTGCCCAGCTTCCAAGTCTGAGACTCAGGGGCAATGAGCACTTCTGATCACTTTCCTCAAAGTCAACCAGCCACCCCAGGAACGCGCCCACGTGAGTCTGTTGGAGGATGAAAGACACGTGGTCTAGCTACCGCATCATCCTCACCCAGAGCCAGCCAAGGCCAGGAAGGAGACCACAGAGCTGATCAGGAGCTGATTGAAGAACTGAGAACAAGCCCAGAAGAATCCAGAAAAGCAGCCCAAACCAAGACTAACCCAAACTACAGGGTCCTAAGGTTTGTTCTGGAGCAGAAGCTATAATCCAGCGTGTCACGCACACACTGGCAGGTTCCAGGCGAACACTGACACGCAAGGCAGTTCTGGAAGCATGCCTGCACGGCCACACGCTCACCTCCACTCCCTCCTGAACCTTCTCAAGCCCGTGAACCCCATCTCAGTTTCTACTGCGGCCCACTGGAAGCTACCAGTGTAGTGTCTGCAGCTTCGCCCACCACAGTCCTCCAGAGCACAACGCTTTAGAGAGACAACTTTTTTCTTCCTAAAATGACCCTTCTCAGCTCAGGGCCTTTGCACACGCTGCTCCCTCCACGGGGGTCCTCCCACTACTGGTCCCCCTCACACCACTAACATCTCAGCTTAAAGGTCACCTCTCCTTAGTTACAACCTGTTTCTCCCTTTACTAAAATAACCATCTCCCGAGGCTTTGCCCGTCTAGTCCACTATTTCACATTTCTTACCTGGCCTGACACAGAGCAGGGACTCAATAAATTATTACTGAACAAATAAGTGTGCATGAAGGAATGTGTTGAGGACTGTAACGTAAAGAATACAAATACAGGCTTATAAACCAAATTGACATAGCTCATTATGACATTAATATATAACAAAATTTATAAAAGTATGCCCCATCCGACAACGTAACTTGAAGTTTGATGTGCCATTTGGCTGATGACATCTACACTGCATTACATACCAGTGTTATTAAAAAACAAACAAAACTGAGCCAAGCCCCAAACCAGTTTTACTGCATTTAATGATGATATATATGCATTGCTGCATTTGTCTCCTGGTCAAGGGTCAAGTTTAAACTTCTTTAAAAGAATTAGATTTCTTAAATTAATGACAACGAAGGGAACATGTTGTTCCAAGATAGATCTTTCCTCCTGTTGTGGAATGAAAATGTAATGATCCTGCTAGAATTGTATTGTACCCAAAAATGAATATAGCAAAGATTTTTTAAATAGCACAGACAGTCCACAGTCCTTCCAAACCCAATTTTTGAAAGTAAATTTCTGTGAAAGGTGAGCGCTGCATGGAGACTGGCTGGCCGCGACCCAGCCGCTGGGGAGAAGGCACACACCCAGACACACACCCAGACACACAGAGGTGGCTGCCGGGCAGCACCCCACCTGCTCCGGGAGACGAAAACAAGCTGAGCCTCAGGGTGTGCCACTGGGCGACTGGCCTATCTGGACACCAGGGGCATTCGCAATTCTGTACCCCAAGGAGATCCTGTGCACAAAAGCCAATTAGTTCTACACTTCAGTGCTCATCAAGAAACAAGCGTGACTAATACTGGAAGAGATCAAACGTTCAGCAAAAGTCAACGCTTCCATAGTTACTTTTAGAGCTTTCTGTAAACCGTATTTTATTAAAGTAGAAATTTATGTAGAGTAAAATACTAGTTTATCCACTACCTGATCATTTCTATGTGATCTTTTTTTCTGTATAATTTAACAACTACTTCTTCTTACGGTTTTCTACACTTACTCCTAAGTTCTAGGAGGTCTGATGAAGGAAAATAAATATCAGTTACATGACAAAAATAAAAGAGCAATGAAAAAAGTTTCAGTGTTCAGGCAGTGGGGCACTATGAAAACACTAAACACCAAGTAGGCAGTAGTTTATCTGAATCTCACAAAAATTGAGATACTATTAAATACCATCTCATTCTATCGTGCTATGTTCATTGTGAATTCTATCATAACTTGATGTTATTTTAGGTCCTACTTCCCAGTTTACCCAGGGATCTACTCATTCATATATAAACGGATAGAAAAAGTTTATCAGATTTAGGATATTTGCAAATTTAGCACACTACAGTGTGGTATATTTGCACGGTCTAAAAACGTAAGCAGTCACATAAACTCTTTTTTTTCTATTTTTAGTTCTATTTCATGTAGAGGAAGATTTTGTAATTTAAAAATGACTGTGTAAATCTAAGACACTAAAAGTCAAGCACTGCGGGCAGCTCAGCAAGGCAAGCTGGCAGGTGTGATCGAGGCCTATGGCATGAGATATCCGGGCCCCCACCAGCGCAGGCGGGCGGCCCCATGGGCGAGATGCTGTGTCCAGGAGCAGCCGGCACATGAGACAGCGTTAACTGAGGAGGTGAGAATGAAAAGGAGTTTTAAACTCAAAAACAAAAACATTTTAAGCAAAAACATTCACAGTCCGTAACTGCCATAAAATAGCTGTGTGGACATGATTAACTGGATTCGTGTCAATGACTTTTCTGCTGCCCCTTCCCCTGTTTACCTGTCCCTGACCCCCCAACTCTGTCATCAATACCTGCCTGGAAGAAAAACGACAAATGAAATCAATTTCTTTTTTACCCTAAAATATACTTCTACCAAACTACACCGTAGCCACTATTCCAGGGTTCTGAAGCCCGAGTAGGCCTTTTCCCGGAGTGTTGCTGCACACCCGTCAGAGCTCACACCACACGGCCCGGGAGCATCTTCGGGGGAGAGTCCCTTGCCCCCTCTGCACACTGCTTTCAGTTACAGGCATGTGTCTTGATTTACAGCAAATTCCGAAGTTATAATTTGCCCACCCAGTATCCTAGTGGGGGTGTTCCCAGCACTCCTCCAGGTTTTTTCAAAGGAATCTTCAAGTAAATAACAGATTTCAAGCAAATGTCTGATTTGACTAATTTTGTGTTCAGGTTGGCAGTGGGGGAAGCTGCTTGCCCAGCACCGTTACCAGGCCTTGGTTCCCACAAAGGTTATTTTTACTTTTACCTTGTACCCATTTCCCCATTTTTAAAATAGTGGATTTATGTTGATTCTAACTGGAATGTAAAATGTTACTAAATTGTAAAGACAATTCAATAAAAGGTAGAAAGAGAATGTAAGGTTAGCTATACTGAAATGGAAGGACAAACCTTTATGTTTCACCTTAAAGCTAATTCGTATTTTTAGGTGGGATTTGTTTTAACTTACCTATTTGATTACGTAAACCAGTAACTGGAAGCTAAGAAAGAAGTCTCAAGGGGAAGAAAGTCACTTTCAATTCTCCTCAAAGTTCTCTAAAGTGCTTTGTCTAAAGACCCTAAACACCTCCACAAAATCATGTCACTTCCTGTGTTCTCTCAACTATTTCAGACATAGCCTTGTCTGCTAATAGCAGCAGTAACAAAAAATTAAAACCTACAGTGTAACTATATGTGAAGGGGACTGAGGTTGTCACAGAAAGTTCTGGGGGTGGCAAATCGAGAGGAAAGGGCTACTTTTCAAGGCAGCTGTCAGCACACCGCCAGCCAGTTGCCCCTTCCTCCTCTCTCCAAAACAAGCAAATTTTCTTAAAAACACCATAGACGAAAAAGAAAACCTTCAAAAATAAGTAACAGTATGAAAAGACCTTGCTAATGAGTTTATTTTAATGCCACTGAGTTTTAAATTGTCTTGTGTTAATATTCTAGAACAGAGGGCTATAAGGGTCTTCTCTCTAAAGAATCTAGAGTCTTGAACATTTGAGAAATACTGACATTTCAAGAGATGAGCATTTTAGTACAGGAAAGTGTCAGGGGGATGATTATAAAAACTACCTGCTCACTTAGGAGCTGGGTGGGAGGACCTGTGAGGCGGGGAGGGCTGGCTGGAAGCAAGGAGCACAGGCCTGCACCATTCAGGCCTGGGGACCCGCCACTCCCATCCCAACGAAGCGCGTCTGAAAGAGCAAGTGCTCTTGGCCTGTAACTGCTTCATCAGAAAAACCACTTCATGACCAGGGGTGCGCCTCGACACTGAATAAAGTCACTTTCTGAAATACCAGTGACACAGGATTACAGTGCAGTCCTGAAGGAATCACTTCCACATGAAGAGAAGGGTTCGCTGACTATCACAGAAAGCAATGTTCTGTGGCTATACAAATATACATACATACATACATATATATTTATGAGCAATTTATCTAAAAACATGGGATGCAAACATAAGAACTGATTTTGAAAAATGATCTACTGTAGCCACTGTGCAAGAGTCGGCATTGTGTTTTGAGGTGAGAAAGCAGTCTGACACCATTATCCAGAGAGCCACTTCCTGGGTAGGGTGTTTACCCAAGAGAAATAAAAATGTGTTCACATGAAAACCTGTATGAGAATGTTTATAAAGGCTTCGTTAATCATTGCTGAAAACTGGAAACAATTCAAATGTCCAACAGCTGGTTAAAGGATAAACAAAACCTTGTACCACATCCACACAATGGAAAACTACTCATCAGTACAAAGGAACTTGCTGAGAGGAGCATCAGCGGGATGAATTTCGACGGTATTATTCTAAGTAAAAGTAAACTGGGATCAGAGGCTACCTGCTATACGATTCCATCTCAGAAAAGGCAAAACTCCTGGGAAAGAATTCACACCAGGAGTTCAGGTGTGAAGGGAAGGAGCTAACTACAAAATGGGGAGGAGAAACTTTTAAGGGTGACAGAAATGTTTTAAAATTCTATTAGCACACTATTCTGCACTTATTATTTTATTTGGTATTTCACAACATAGTAAGCCATGATGCTTAGGAAATGCTCCTTTTCCAAATAGAGAAGAATAAAATATTGCAGTTTCTCATCTTCAAAATGCCTTTGATTTCACTGTATAACAGAGTTGAAATTTCCAGTTGAAATTATTTCAACTAAATATTTCTTCATGATTTGGGTTCTGCTAAATTTTCCTTGCGATGAGGGTTTTGACATTTTTTGGTCAGGTAGAAACAACTACAGGTTACTTAATTTTTTACAGTTTGCTTTTTGAAACAAGAAAATTATGTGTCTAACAAAAATCTTTGTTATTCATTATAACTGCACATAAATTTGAACTTTAATATGAAAACCAGCAAGTCAACTTAAAATCAAAACTACAGCCAACATTAAAGTAAAACATACTGGTTCAGACATGAAAATATACAAGCTTCAAATCAAAACCACAGCCAACGCTAAAGAAGTACACACAGGTTGAGACATGACAATATTACACAACTTCATATCTGAAGCATAACACCTCTTCATAATAGTACATTCACGTGTAAGTCAGAAAACCTGAAGTTCAATTCTAAAATTTAAATCTAAAAACAGTTCTAGGTACACTGGTAAGCCAGCCCCTCGATAGTTCTATGAGATGCACCAGAAAATTTAATTACTGAGCTTATGCCATCGAGCCAATTCTAGGTAGCTTGAAATTCAGTCTCAAGGTTGAAAACTGTATTTTTTTATGTCTAAAACATCTACTCTCAATAGGTTCTTTCGGCATTCCCATATTAAGTAGACTCACTTTTGTTCATTCCAATTCTTTACAGCTTTTAAAAAAAAATGAGGTGTCTGAAAAAATAACGTACAGCCAAACTTAAAAAAAAAAAAAAAGAAGCCAGATGCTTGGCAGTGACTGTTATTTACATCAGGTTTTACTGAGAGTTTACCAACAGCAAAGGACACTGGATTTCCAGTGGATTTCATTTCTGTCTGGATTGGTGGTTCTACACTAAGAGCAAACTTGCTCCTCCTACCCCATCCAGAACATTGCACAACAACTAGACACACCGCTGGTCACCAACCTGGGTATAAGGTGGGGTGTGCTCCTGGTGTCTAGTGGATAGACAGGAAATGCACAGGCCATCCTCTTTATAACAAAGAATTATTAGGCCCCAAATGTCAATGACACCATGACTGAGAAACCCTGGGGCAGACATGGGAAACCAGCTACTGTTAGAGTAATTACTGCTCTTACAGCTATTCAGTAGTTTGAATCAGGAAAATCTGGATCCAAACAATTTTATTAGCAGGAATATAAAGCTCTCCCAGCTGTTTTACCACAGCAGGGCTGCACGTGGCTGTGCTAGTAGATGCGGACCCCAGATCCCAGGGGCCTCAAAGCACAGGTCAGCCCCACTGAAGCCACAGATGAGAAGACACTTCCCTTTGAAAACGGCCACCCCGTATGTGCAGAAAAATCTACTCATTGGAAGTATGATCTAGAGCCATACTTTATCAAAAACAAAAATAAACAGGGGACAGTGGTTGCCAATTATAATGAACTATTTTAAAAATGGGGAAATGGGTAAAAGGTAAAAGTAAAAATAACCAACGGGGCTAGCAAGTGTGGCTTCCCCCACTCCCAACCTGAACGCAAAATTAGTCAAATCAGACATTTGCTTGAAATCTATTATTTACTTGAAGATTCCCTTGAAAAAACCTGGAGGAGTGCAGCAAACATCCCCACTAGGAGACTGGGTGGGCAATTAAAACTTCGGAATTTGCCTTAAATCAGGCAAATGTCTAGAACTGAAACCACTGTGCAAAGGGGACACAGGGGACTCTCCAAATAAGTATGTCACTGTGCTAATACTTATTTGGGTTAGGATTTTAAAATCCAAGACTTTCCATAACATTATCTTTGTGACTCCTAAGTAAGGATTGTTGTACCTATAATTTCAGATGCCTTTTCACCAGCAGCTGGGCGGAGGGAGGAGGGAGGGTGCAAAAGTAGAAGGTGCTGGGAGGGTGAGAAGTAGAGTATTTTTATTCAATTCATGTGATGCTGTTTTGATTCCAGCAGTTTATATAAAAGGACACATTGTTTTTCCATTTATACATACCATCTCTTAAATTCACAATTACGCTCTTCCACGAATTCCATATTTACAAAACAAAGGAGACTGAAGTGTGTCATCCCTCTATGCACTGACCTGAATCAGTTTAACCACTATAGCTCAAAACTTCCAGCAGCTCATGTGGGCCACTGAGGGTCACCACTGAGTGTTCACCCCAACACTACACCCTTTGCTCTCCCCTACTCTCTACACCCCTTAAGAGGTGAATGGAGTGCAAAACTGCCCTAGTACACGACTCACTCCTTTTTACCAAAAACTCAAAATCATTTTGAATTTAACTCATTAAATTTGAACTGGCAAGTACCCTAAGCAAGCAACAATGATCAAGGTTAGAGTGGCGCTGCTACGATCTATTTACAAAATCTCTTAGGTGTATACACATCACAAGGGAAAATACCATGGAGGTTCATCTGCCCAACACTGTAAAAATAGACAGTGTAAGAGCAAACAGTCAATATTCAGAACCCCTATTCACGATTTCTCTTGTATTTTTCAAAACACTTCCTACATTCAGCTTCTTTCTCAGTATTGATAAGACTAACTCAAAACTGCATTTCGATAAGATTATCAATGGAATTTCCAGAATTAATAGGAATGTGACCCAGAAAACCACTCTTAAACAGTATCAACAGTTAACAGACACTGGAAATTCTACAGTCCTTACACAGTAAGCTTAAAAACGAAGTGGCCACTGATGAGGACTACTAGTTGCATTTACTGCACGACTCAACCTACCACGGTTTTATGTGTTGTTCAGCTTATTTGAGAAAGTTATCAAAGATCTCTAGATGGCAATATCCTACTTAAAAGCCCCATGGATGGTCACTAGTGACACCTAAGTCTTCAGAGAGTGGCTGAAAAGCAGCCACTCCTAACAGGCTCTTCACCGTTAACGAGGCGCAGGAAAGCACAGGCGGGAGATGAAGATTCACAAGCTGAGGCTTCTCTCAGCATTTACTAAAACGCTGCGGGTTGGTTTTCCCGCCAAAGACAGCTGACGAGCACGCACTTGGCTCCGGGAAGCGTTTAGCACGCAAGCGGAGAGCCAGCGCCCGCCGAGGCCGCCAGCCCCGGCCTCCCGCTCCCGGCAGCGCTCGGCCCGCGAGCAGCCAGGGGAGACGGCGCCCGCCCCTCGCGCAGAGCCCGGGCAGCTTCGAGCTCGCGCCCGCCGGCCGGGGTCCTCCCGCCCGCGCCCCTCCCGCCCCCCAGCGCCTCCCGTGTTTTTCCACTCGTTTTAATTACGCAGAACGAGCTGCGACTCCTCCGCCCGGGAAGTTGGAGGCGGCGCTTCGGGGGAGGGGCGGGGCGCGGGCAGGCGAAAGCCGCAGCGACGCGGAAGGGGAGGAGAAGCACGCAGGGGGCGCCAGTGGCGGGACGGCGGCGCCCGCCGGCGGCCGCGGCTGGAGGGGCACGGCCCCGCGCTCCCGGGCGTGAGCGGCCGGCGGGGCTGCTCCGTCCACAGGCCAGCCGCGGCGGACGGGGCGCCTGGCACCTCGGGCCTGGGTGCTCACTTCCGGGTTTTCAGCCGGCGCCCCGGAGGCGGGGGCGGAGGCGGAGGCGGGGCCCGGGAAGATGGCCACGGCGGCGGGGGCGGCGGAAGGGCTGGTGCGGAGCCCGGCGCCCCGCCCCTGACGCCGTGCGGGCGGGGCGGGGCCAGGCGAGGGGGCGGGGCCTCCCCGGCGCCGCACCCGCCCGCCGCGCCGTGGGGCGCAATCTTGGTCTGACTTCTGCGCTGGCAAAGGGCCACGCAGGGACTTTCTGACCTTGCTTCATTAGTACTCTCACCACCACATACTCCTTTTCGGGTTCCCTTTTTATACTTCCCTCCTAAACATTGTTCCTGACTGAGCGCCAAATCAAATACACTGGGTGTGCATATTGTTAAATGTATCTTGGTTATGAAAACAAAAAGTACAAATGCAGAATTTTAAATGAACGGCACAGAAAAAGGAACTTAGTGAGATGAGGGCTGCTGGCTGAAAATCTCTCTTTCAAACATTCGATATTAGCTCTAAAAGCAGTCTCCAGCAAGGAACAGAAATGGATATGTGGCCAGGCCTGGGGGGAACCTGGGGGTGACAGGCTGGTCCTGGGAGGGGGATCTGGGGGTAACAGTATGGCAGGCCTGGGAAGAGAGCCCGCTGCTCCAAGATCATCTTTGGCATGTCTTCTGGGGTTATTTAAAGCTTTGATTCTACAAAATGTGTATCTAATTTAATGACCAAGTTGTATAAATAAACCAATGAACATACATAATTTATAACCACGTATGCTGTATCACTTTTTGGAAAAAATAAATCAAGATCAACAAATGAAATGAACATACAGCACAGATTCATACTACTAATAAAAAGTAATTTCTTGAGTTATAAACAAGAGTTGTATGGAGGGTAGAAACAAAGGTTTGAGGGAAAAAATTAGAGCAACAAATAATTTCGAGGAAATTGTTGAATAGTTTAAAATCCTCAATATGTAATAGGAGAAATGGCTAAAATTAGGCTTCACTGTTTATAAACCATTTCTCATTCAGTCCTACATACTACTACTGTCAACACTATGGATTCTAACATAAGTAACCCTTTTCAAATTTGGTTCATAAATGCTATTTACCTGGGTAAAAAGCAAGAGTAAAGAGCTGTTTAAATCCATTTTAGGTCAATTGTTCATCAGCAAAGGAATGCTCAAAATTCATATATTTTCATCCCATCAGTTTTCTGAATATTACTAATTTTCCTCAAAACATACTTGAATAAGTGGTTTTAATTTTACTTCAAAGTTTTTTACAGTCAAAAACAGTTGACATTCAAGAGCAAATATCACTATCTTTTTATTCCCTATTTCCTTTCTCCTGAAATTATTTACTCTCCTCCTAACCTCTGCAGAGACATTCTGATCTGCAGCTGCTCCTGGGTGCTCCACGTCAGGCCACTGGCTGCAGGTCGTGTTTATGGATGTGTGTCTGGTGCTTATTTATACATACACAGCATAAGAAACAGAAGCCTCTGAGGGAACGCACGGGATGGTGCCAGCTCTAGTGAAATAATGCTGAACCAGGGAGTCAGGATGACACCCCAGTTTTCAACTTGGGGGCTGAATGATAGCATGGTTATGTCATTAACTAGCAACTAATGAGTTTGGTTCGGGGCTGTTTATTTTGAGGTGGTGCTAAGTCCTCAGAGGAGATGGCCAGCTGGCAGTGGCCGAAGCAGGTCGGGGACCCGCGGAAAAGAACAGTCACAGGCAGTTAGGAGACAGAGCCGGTGGGAGTAGATGCCTGAGCTTATTATAGAACAGCGGCCGAGATGAGAAGAGCGTCTAAAACGGGAACCTCCAGCGCCGCAGCATGTGAAGACAAGTTCCTCCTTCCTGCTCTGACAGAAGCAACAGCCACTTGGCTAGAAAACTCAGAACTTCTGACTTGCCCTTTCCTCCATATCCAGAGAGAAGCAGAAGTGAAGACGCAGGCAGGACAAGCTGGGTCTGGATCTAACTCTCCCAGCAGGGCGCGGGCTCCTCCTGCGCCTCTCTAAGCACGTCCGGCCGCAGCTTCCTCACGCTTAGGGCGCGACAACGACGCTACCTCCAGGTGCCCACTGAGCATCATGTGGTCACTCCCCAGGTCCATCCGGGCCTCCCGTCCTGTCCCCACTGCCTGACCGGAGGGCCTTCTCTTACACCGACGACACAAACTGGCTTCCTTGACACCAGGCACTTTCCCACCCATTATTTTCAGGGGCCCAGTGTTGTCTTCAGCAGAAACATATCTGAGCATGTCCCTCTGCTTAAAATCCTTCAGAATACCCAGAAAACTGGGTCCAGCTCCTTCCCTGGAGAGTCTGTCTCTAACCTGTCCTGCTCTCACCTCCCTGTGCCCGTTCCTTCACCACATTCTCTGGTGCTTCTGTGCTACAGCCGCTGTCTATTTTCCCAGCTATTTTATTCACATGAAGCGCTTCCCCTTCTCTGTGATTTGGCCCTTTCTAAACCCCAGTGCTTGCTTCCAATGAGATGTACTTGATCCTCTTCATTAGAACTACGTACTCTGTACAATGCTGGGTGGAGCTGACAGGATTTTATTGCTTTATTATTTTACCTGTAGCCGCAGACATGCCTGTGTTCCTCTTAGATCTCTGAAGGCAAAGTCTGTCACTGTGTATTTATATATCTTCTCCCACCACCAGCCCCTGGAAAGGATGCCGCATACAGTAGGTACTAAATTCATACATTTTTCAAAAGAGAGAGAAGCTGGAAGCCAGACAAGCTCATAGTCCTCAGATGAAAATCGTCGGGTCAGCCAGCGGGGAAGGGAGGACTCTCTCATAGGTAGACAGGCAACAGTTAAACTGCTGTGTTTGGTAGGGACTGAAGTTTTCTAATCGTTGGTGACACAGTTATTTTTAAATTTTACAACTCACTTTAGGACATCCCCCCCAGCCTCTCAAGGTAAAGGTCAGTTTCCATTGTGGAAGGTGTCCAGGCTCTCCATGTCTACACCCACAGGAGGGCTGGCTGGGGCTAGTAAATAAAGGGTAAGCTGAGAGGGACAGCTTTCTGAATGTGAGGTCCTCTGTATTTAGGGACTATCCTTCAAAAAGACTGGTAAGCTCTCTCTGGTGGCCCAAGGGGTTAAATCTCAGCCTATGAAGCGATCAGCAGCCAGGAAGCTGACCCACATGGGACAGCAGACAACTCTCCTGTCCCGCCTGCTCCCCTCAGCAGTGTATTTCAGTCGATCTGCCTGTTCTGCTCCTCGCTCTGTCTCTGGCGAATCCTCTCATCCCCCACCCCGACACCTCTGGCCTATACCCCAGTTCTTGTATGCATAAATAAAGCTTTTATTAAAAAAAAGACTGATAAGTTTTGTTTCCAGATGAATGAGGTCTGGTCCAAGAGAGGGACCCAAAAAAAGGATTAGTAACAATCATCTAGAGGAACATGAATTTTTGTTTTAGTAGAATTTCAACAAGCACTAGTCATTTCCTAAAATAACAGGTATCGCGTCTATGGCTGAGTCCCTATTAAAGTGCTAGCATGTACTTACATTATAAAATCAACTACTTTAAGTCCCTTTTGGTATATGTGCTGCCGAAGCGAGCACTACTTTAAGTCCCTTTTAAAAAGTAAAAACGTTTTATAAAGTCCAGGAGTCATTCTTTATATAAATTATAGCCAAAACAAACTAAGAACATCTTCCGTGGTCCCCAATAGCTATTTTACTGGTTGGAAGAAACATTACTTTTGAGTAGCTCAGTAAGTGGGAAGTACTTTCCCCATCCACCCGTTGCAAAATTCACTGTATCAACAACGGTGGCTGGATGTCCCCGGCAGTTACACTGGATAGTGACATTAGACAACAGCGATCAGTCAACAACAGAGCCACAAACAGGGGCGACTGTCTGGGGCTGAGGGGCACTGGTGTATCCTGATCCAGAGTAATGCTATCCAACAGAAATATAATGCAAACACGTGTGTTACTTAAAATTTTCTGGTAACTCTGTTAAAGTCAAAAGGAACCAGTGAAATTAATAAAGTATTTTATTGGACCACCAGACCTGGCCGATCATTTCAACATGAAGTCTGTTTTTAATAATATGTCTTCAAAATCCCGTGTGCATCTTACAGTTGCTCAATTTGGAGTAGCCAAAGTCAAGGGCTCAACAGCCATATAACATATGTCTAGATACTCGGGGGGTGGGGAACAACTATTTGGGGCTGGGTGATATAGTTAAAATTGAGACTGAGGTGGCCTCTCTTTTCTTTTTTTTAAACCGAAGACATCCCCTGCAAACACGGGCACCAGTGACACTTGCTGACGTGGAAATAGAGCACAAGGCATTAAATGAGCTATAAAGATTAACAGAGAAATATTCCTAATAATGCAAAAAGAGCAGCCACTTGCCAAGCATGGACTCATCATAAGCCTTTGTTTAGAAGAGAAGGAACCTTCCCTACAGCCCTTCCCCTGGGTCAAACTGGAAGGTGCTTCCATTTGGGAGGAGCCGTCTCTCAGGCCTTGCTCAAGGCCGAGATCACTCCTGTTGCTTAAAGGAAGCCCTGGGTCCCTGGACATTCTTTCTGAGGGTGGGGTATGTGGTGGGCACAAGGGTGGGAGGACATGTGCTGCAGTCTTGCCAGGGACAAAGGAGGACAGGGAGACAGGAGTGCAGGAACGCAGGGGAGCTAGTAGGCACTTCTGGAACTTTCCATCAGGAGAACCACCTGCTTCCAAAAGACACAGGCTGTTGAGCTGCTTGGTTCTCAAGAGAGCAGGTCCCCTTTAGAATAAATCTAATCAGTTTTAGAAACATAATTAAAAAACAGCTGTTTCATGGAGTTAGCCAACACCTCAGCTGGGTTAGCCGGCTCCTCCTCAAAGAACTGAACTACAGTCTGATGCAATGTTTTCTACTTTAGCCTGCAAGTTCTTTGCAGACAGAAAATGACATAATTTGCTACTCATGTGATTATTCTGTCATAAATCGAGACCAGCACAGTAGTTAGGCTATAGAAGTTCATCGATAGATTCTGGTGACTATGTAAGATGTGCATTTGACTACCAGCCATTAGTTTACAAAGGAGACTTAACTGTTCCTCATATTTAGCTAAATACAAATCTTTTTCTCAAATTGGGAATTCAGATGATCACTCTTCCATCAAAAAGCTACTTATTCAGCAGAGTTGATCCCACCACCCCACACTGGATCATACAAGGGAAATGTGTCGGAAATCTAAATGCTTGTGGGCAGTTTGATACCCACAAAGCACAGCAGTTGTACTAGATGAGGAGAAGCACTTGTCTCCCATTGCAATGTAGTCACAAGTATGTTTTAAACTGTATCACTCCTCCAGAAAAGACCAAAGTTTCCTAGATCACCTGCCCTCACCTTACAACTTACACAGGAGTTAACTAACTGTAGCAATCAGACTTCATAGAAGGAACTTCATAGAAAGAGTGTAGTTGGCTTATCTTGGGAAGGAATTTCAGGAAAGAACATTGGGTTCAGAGAATTGTCTGTGGAGGACCAGAACTGGACCCAAGGGACACAAGAGAAGCAACAGACCCAGAATGTCACCCAGCATTTCTCACGACAGACACACCAAGCTTCCACGGTCACTAGCCGCTGGCGTCCATGTGGTTTAATTAAGCAAGAGCACACAGACGGCCAAGCCTCAGGCCCACGCTGTCGCAGTAGCGTCTAAAAGCCTGTCTCCTCGGGACTCACTAGTGGAAAGTACAATACTACCTTTCCCCAGGTCTCATCCTTGGGAGACTGCACCCCAAAGAAGGCAGGTTTCTATGGTAGCCACCAACACCAAACAAACCAACCAGCCAATATTCACTGCTATCACGGAAAATGTCAGACGCCTAAAGGTCTGAGCAGCAGTGCTGCAGAGGCCGCGGCAGCGAGCCCCAGGCTCACGTGCTGGTCCGGGGTCGGGGAGACCGTGAGCTCCTCCCTGACTCCCGTCACTCCCGCGTGGATTGGGCTGCTGTGCCGTCAACTTCTCGCTGGTACGGGAAAGAACACATCCAAGAGACGTGCAGAAGCACCCGTCAACCTTGGACACACGTGCAACCCAAGCCTGGTGTCTGAGATGAGTGTAGCGACCAGGTCGCCTGAGCAAACACACACGGGAGCCCCTAACCCACGACGGGGCCTGTCTTCAGCGATGGCTGCGTCAGCTCTGACTGTACATGTCTTTTAAGCAACCAGAACCAGCAGTGACAGAGCCCCCAGCATGCACTTTTTATCACTAAGCTCAACTGGGACCTCACGCTCAGGGGAGGAGCAGAGCTGAGAGTGGGCCCCGCATGGCTCATGCAGTGAGGGGCGCCGAGGTGGGTGATGTAAGCCGGAAAGCACTCGGACAAACACTGGGGAGCTGCAGCTGGGCCCATCTCAGAAGCCCAGCAACGTGGGCCAGCGTCCAGCTGTGGGCACCAGGACTGCAGGAGGTCATGGCGCACCCCAGGCAACGGGGGGACCCGCGTGCAAACACCCCGTCCTTAGAGCTCTCCCGCCACAGCCTGAGGCGGCACTTTGCAGAGTCTAGACCTGAAAGGAACCCTGGGTAAGGGAGCGCTCACGTCACAGGTAAGGGAATGGAGATGCCAGAGAGGTCAAGCGATTTGTCTAGTCACAGACACAGCTGTTAGGGGAGAGCAGCCTGCCTCGGGGCCCATGCCCACATCGGCGTATCCGCAGGTCGCCCAGCACGTGGTGACAACACCCAGCACACCGTGACGTCGCCCAGCATGCCGTGACGTCGCCCAGTACGCCGTGGCGTCGCCTTTGTCCAGCGAGACGGGCTGTAAGCGACAGTCAGGGCCCTCTGCGGGCTGCAAGCCTGTCCTGAGGGAAGCGCCCGCTGAGCTCTGTGTGCCTTCCTGCCCCCAAGACGTCATGTCATCTCCATCTAAGTGGCCGCGTTCCTGGTCCCACTCCACTTGCCATAGGAATGGGGCCTCCGACTGCCTCAGGCCACTGAGGACTGCTCGGAGCTCCGTCCCTGAACCGCCTCCCTCGGCGGCCAAGGTGTGCACCCCCGTGGATAACAAGGAAACCCGTCCCCCAGGGGCTGCCACACACCCCCACCCCACACCGGACCCCCACCTTCTCGAAGACTTTTACTTCTGGAAAAGCTTGTTTGGGGACGCTTTCCTCAGGGCACAGTCCCGAACTGTCTCCCCAGCCCCTTCGGGTGCAGCTGAGCTCGCGGCCCTTTCTCTTTTATGCAGAAGATGAACCTGCGGCTCTTCTTAAACTAGATCATCTCTTTCAAATCTATTAATATATTGATTCTTACTCTACAGGAGGCACCAACAAGAAGGAATGAGGTTAAATTCTGTTACAAGGAAAATAGGTCAAATAAAGCATGAGAAGAGCAGCAAGGGTTGTTCAGTTAATGAATTTAGGAAAAGAGCTAAAAACGGGGGTGAGTAAGGGACTCACAGGAGCCTTCAAGTCGGGAGGTGGACGGCCCTGACGTCTGGAAGCCATTTCCAGAGAGTCCTCGGCCCCTGACCTGGGTATGAGGAGCTCTTGACACTGCTCATCAAGTTCACTTTAAACTAAGGTGGAGAATCACTGCCAAAGTTAAAGAAATTTGGTCTGAGTATTTCCTAGACCTACGTTAACACAACAGAAATATGGACGCTTTAAAAATTTCAATTTTCAGGAATTGAAATGAATCGTAATTATACATCCTGTGTGACTTATATGTAATCAATATAGTAATGAGCTATTCTACTTTTTTTTTTTTAATGTCAACGTGGTATTGGCAAATCTATTAGAGAGCTTCAACAAAAAGACCAGTTGGGGTACGAAGCAGGGAAGAGAGAACTATTTCAGCACAGAGAGTAATTCATTCAGAGTGGGGGGTGGCCCCAAGGGCAACTGAGAGCCCCCCCAAGGCTCTGGTCTGATTCCAGAGCGCCCCACAAGCAGCAGCTTCAGGCCATATTCTGACACACAGCATCTTCCTGACCCCAAAGCAGCACAGAGACTATCCACACCAGGGCTGGCGTCCCACACGGCAGCGCCCCTACAGTAAAGGCCCCTTTCTTTGTATGTGCAGAGGTGAAAGTGCACGTCGCAGATGCTTAAATCTGAACACAAGTGGCTGGGACTGACAGACACTCTGCGTCACACTTCCCCGGGCAGGGCGGTGTGGCTGCTCACAGCTCAGCCAGCAGGGCTCCTGGGCTCTTCTGCCATCACATGCAAGACGGACACGTGCGGCCTCACAGAAGCCCCCGGCGGGTCCTCTCAGTGTCTCCCGGCAGCCCTCCCCTCCTGACCCTTTCAGTTATCTCTCAGAAGGAAACACAACCCACAGATTAACAAGTAGCAACGAGAACATATCAATGACCATTTTAGAAAGAATACCTGGCGTGGCGAGAGGCCCAGCGGGAGAAAGCATGCAGAACCTTCAAGCGGGCACACACGGTTTGAGTCCGCCCATCCGTGGCGGGCGTGGAGCCCACCCGAACTTCCTGCGACTGTCCAGCGCCAGCGTGTGGACTGGGCAAAACAGCACCTTTGTTTGCAGAGCTGTTCTGTGAACTGTACATAGTAAATAAGTAAAACAACTAGCTAATTGCCCAGACCAAGCAGTGCTCAATAAATGAGAACTTCTATTAAACACTCAAAGCAGGAGACAAAAGAGATGAAACAAAAACCTAGTCTCACCCACAGGGACAGTTACTTCTGTCATCTCACGCTCAACCAGTAACCACGTTCCTGGGCGCATCCAGAATGCCGTTTCCGAAGCTAAGCACCTGGCAATCTCCTTACGTCAGTAACCCTGTTTAGGACCATGAGCCTTATCATTCACTACAGCAGTTAACTTCCCTATTATGGGAATGAGTCTGCATATAAAGAAAAGGCTTCCTAAATGGAGCAATACTGTATACAAAGTGAGTTTAAGCTACTCGAGATTAAAAACTTGATGTTTAGAGATTTTTCATGATTTAGAATAGGTCTAGTGTGGCTTCTAAAAGCCTGCAGGTGCTCAGGTTGAGAACAGTTGATTTCTATGGCTCACTCCCAGACCAGCAGGCCTGTCGTAGGGTCGCTTCCCCACCTAGTTGGCTGTTGTGTAATATTTTGTACCCTTGTACTCTTTTTAGTCTTTCAGCGGTTTCCCTTGAAATTTTACCACACATATTTAAATAGACAAATTCTCCCTTTCTGAGCAATAAAAGTCATCTCCCTCCTTCTAGCTTACATTTCTGGCTGAATAACATTTCTGCTCCTTTCCTTTTCATTCCACAGGTGAGACACAATTATTATTTTATGTTGTCTGCGTGGCTGGACCGTCTTTGTGCCTTCTGTTTACCATTTACATCACATCAGGCTTCCTTCAGGGGTGATTTTTCTTTCTCTTGAATTGCACCTGACAAAAGTTTCTTTGGAAGAACTACAGGGTTGTTGTTTTCTTTTAAGCAAATTATCTCCATTGTTTAAAATCTAAATGTTATAATTTTATCATAATTTTTGATTTATACTAAAAATAATTTAGTAAAATTCACACTTTGTAGACATTTTCCTACTCCTTCGAGATCCAGCGGTATAAAGGACTTCACTATCATTCTGATTTATTTCTTTATAGCTGGCTAGCTCTCCTTCTTTGGTTGTTTTAAGACTTTGTTTTTGATCTTCTACAGTTTAGTCAAGCCATAAGTTTTCTGATTCAAATTTGGAAAGCACTATATGTCCTGGATATGTGCATAATTTATTTTCACAAATTCTAATCCCAGTATCTTTTGAAATACACAGCACAGGCTTTCAACCAAGACAAGGTAGCAGAGAAAGACAAGGGTAATACATTTTATGGCACTTATACCTTTAAATTCATTTGTAATAACAGACAAATCCTCCAGTAATGTCTATTATTATCATCATACAAAAATAAATAAAACACATTTACAATTAAACTATGGAGAGCATGTCTGCAATGAGATGGTTATTCATGGACCACAGTTCCTAAAAACAACTTCCTGGCGACAGTTCCTTAAAAACTTCAAAACAAATTTCTATTTGATTTTCATTTTATACTTTGTCATAAAAGTTCCCACAGCCTAAAACAATGCACATTTCACACCTATTAAGCTTTCTGTTCACTCTTCCCACTTAGTTCAGCATAACTAGTCAAATCACAGCCACCACTTAATCTGTTCTTTGCTCTAACTCTGGCGAAAGGTGTAGAACTCACGCGGAGGGGAATTTATGACAAGCCTGCAGTACTTTTTCCACAATTAATTAGAACTCAAAGGAATTGCAAAATGCTCAAAAACCAATTGAATTATAACTGTGTTCATTTTGTCCAATTCTTTAAATATCAACAATGGACATAAGCCCAGTGATAAGAACACAAAAAGCGCGCCCTGCGCCTCTGGCCAAGCTTGGGCAGGGTGCCTCCACCAACAAGAGAGATGAGGGCACGGCACGGAAGAAGTGGAGGGTGACCCCTTAGGCATTTGTGCCCATTCTGGGCCTGCTCCCCCAAAGCAGAATCAAAAAACCCAAAATACACAATGTGAAAACAAAGGGAACTCTGGGCTGTCTCCTGGGCCTGAGCCCCAGGTTGCAGGGGCTTGCTGCTCCTTTCTTAGAGACACTCCCTTTTCTAGCAGGGCTGTGTGTGTGTGTGTGTGTGTGTGTGTGTGTGTGTGTGTGTGT